>VOMN01091532.1:0-74489 GCA_014899125.1 Orchestia grillus
TATGACGAGGGCAAGTCTCAGGTGGCTTAGATACAGCACTAGGTCTTCCTGGTGAATAAAGATGGACCAATTTTGCCTTATGATAACGCATGGCCCCACACTTCTAGAGACGCAAAGTCTTAATTATAAAATGTTTCCACATCCTCCCTATTCTCTTGATACCTCTCCCACTAATTATAATTTGTTCAAGCACTTTGAACTTTTTATTCACGATAGAACATTCTTAAATAAGGAAATTATAGAGGAAGCATTTGAACAATTTATTCGTGAAAAAGATGACAAGTTCTTTGAAGATGGAATATGTGCTTGAGAAAACTTTGGGCGAAGTATATAGAGAAGGAAAGATCATATTTTGATTCAAATAAACCCATTGCGACAATGACTTTTTTTCATTTTCAAATACGACATGTTATGTGGGACAACCTAATAGTTTGCCAAGTGTACACTTGTAATTTTTAAACTAATGTGATTTTAGAGGTTATAAAATGTTTAAATATGTATTAATTTTCTTAAATTGTTGTATTCAAACTTTTTACATCCAAATAATATTTCGAAATAAAATTTCCTTTGAAAAATGTGTGAACCCTGGAATTGACTAATGTTTTATTAAATCAAGTTCGTATAAAGCTTGCATATGATAAATAGACAGTTCAGTTCAATGTCGACCGCTGAGAGCTGTTACGAGACAGCTGTCGCTCTTCAGAAGCAGACGAGATATTTCGGTGGCTGCCATTCCCTCCGGACCTGCACACTAGTATCATTTAGAGCTAAAGGTATCAATTCTTTAGCCCTTAAAATATATTGCGATGGTTTCCTATGACTACACCGGCTGATATGTCTCGAAATGAATCTTGCAGTATAAATTGGGCGACTTCGAAAGTCACAATCATAAGATTAAAAGAAAGACAAGACCATTTTTAATAATACACGTTTCAGAACGCAGGCTCCATCTTCAAAGTCAATGTACGGTTAGCGGTTGTAAGCCACCAACATAGGCGTCTGGTCGAAGCCTTGTTCTTTTACCTGTTGCCAGATCTTTGTTTTTTAATTCCCGCTGTAAAAATTTGTTTTTAATTTTTTAAAGCAATAAAAATGGCGCTTTTAACGATTTGGTTGCTGTTGGGGGCTTTAAAAAAATGTACGAGAGAAATTTAAAAGATTGAAGGTTTCACGTACCTAAAAATACAAAATGAAAAAGATGGGAAATTTACGTGCACTTTTGCTACGTACCTGAAACATCATATCAATATTCTGGCAAACGTACATGCACACGCACAACCACACATGCACTCGCACCACCACACATACACTTGCATCTCCACACATACACTCGCACAAACCACACACACACACTCGCACAAACCACACATACACTCGCACAAGCCACACATACACACGCACATCCACACATAGACACATATGCGCAAAGAAGCAATTCGAATTAAAATCAAGTGATATTTTTGACTCGATTGATTATTGATTGCCTTCAAATGAGGTCTGTAAGTTAAAATGCACGGTTATTATAAAATGTAGGAAGAAATTCCGATGCAATATGTATAATCACTGTAAAATATTCCATGTTCCTCATCCATGAAGCTCACATGATCGAGAAAGCGTGCAGTCAATGTCGCAGTTCGCACATTGCCATTTGGCTGTTCATATTTGAGCGAATTCAAGCACAAACCGTTTCGTCGGCGGTTATAAATATGATCTTTCGGCCTTTCGTAGTACAAACTCCAAGCTGTTTAATGTCAAGTCTTCAGCGAAGCGGAGTTTGTAAACCAGAGGTCGGCTTGCAACACCCACGGCTGAAGTATTGGCGGCGCCTCAACGTGACTTTCGGAGCTCGTATTTACTGTTGATGCTGGGTAACCTTTCGAATGTTGTTCAGTGGAGACTGACCTGCTGTTGCCATGCACCCCGAGTTTTAGGTCACGCGAGGACGGAGAACAAGTCTACGTTTGTAGGTAGGTTGCTCAGTTTGCCATAGTGTTTTGAGCTTTCGCAGAGTGTGCTTGTAATTTTACTTGTAAATAATGGAGTTTTTCATTCATCAGATGTATGTTATAATAAAAATGGTTTGACTACTGTTACGTGAGCTGTAAGTAACGTCACATCAGTTCCTTCAGTACATTTTGGAAAGAAATAACAAGCTAGGAGACAAACTGAATTTAAGCGTGCACGTAAAGGCTAAAAAAGTTAAAGTAACCTTTCTACTGATAAAAGGCCATAGGAAACCTTACACAGAATAAATGTAGGAATATGTGGAATGTAAAAGCGATAATGCATGTTTTTTTTGCGTTGAGATTTTAGCACTTACTTGAAGCACTTGCGTGGACCAAACTGTGCTCATTTACTTCTCTGAGCCTCAGATTTCTGCTAACTCCCTTTATTTAACCTCAGATTTTATTTTACTGATTAAATTAAATTTTAGATACTCATTTAATTTTTCTCTGATACTTAGTTCCTATCTCACACACCACAGCGTAGGTTTCAAGCCCCAGTGACCCTTAGTTACAAAGTATATATTTCCGAAGTACCGTGCATCATTAAATCTTACCCTCAGGCTTATTTTTTGATGAGCCTTTTTTAAAGTTTACTTGATTCACTGCATCATTTTATCAGACTTGCACAGTCGCTAAGCCCTCACTCCAAACTTCCTGCGCTGCCAACTGTCCGACCAGTCATAGAATGTGCAAATAATGACCTCTTTGCCGTATCGCTCAGCAGCTCACAGCAAGCCTGAATTATTGAAACTTAGATCTCAGCTTACTCAGTAAATAGAGGCTTTAAAGACAAGCGAACTTAATCGAATCTTGGCTCACTATTAGCGTGGCTGTAACATCTGGCCTTTCAGCTTTCTCATTTATTTTAAAGGGTTATTATCTCACCGCTCACTTCCCTGCACTGTATCTCCCTGCACAGGATCTCAGCTCCCGTTGATGGGATTTGTTCTAGTCACTAGGAGAATTGCAGTCCATATGATGCGCTCAATTTCTTAAACAAAATATAATCTGAGCTTGCAATGGTAGTTTTTTCTAAGATAATTCAGATTCAAAAGGTTTCTATAATTTGGATCACACGTCGAACGAGTTAAATATAAAAAATATGGAAATTATTATTTTATCCAATATTATTTAACATGAAATTGTTTTGAAAGATGTCATCTGCTCATATTCCCCATAAAAATTATCATGAAGAGATTCGGCTAACAACCTACAAGTTTAGCAAACCTTGATTTCCACTGTTAGTCAAAGAACTTTGACCGTTGAACTGTAAATCTACCGTACTTGGCTACGAGACTTCTCACCCACCGTACCTTGGCTACTTGACTACCCGCTAATCGTACCTGGGTTACGAACCTACCCGCCTTCAGTACCTGAGTTACGGGACTACCCGCCTTCAGTACCTGGGTTACGGGACTACCCGCCTTCAGTACCTGGGTTACGGGACTACCCGCCTTCAGTACCTGGGTTACGGGACTACCCGCCTTCAGTACCTGGGTTACGGGACTACCCGCCTTCAGTACCTGGGTTACGGGACTACCCGCCTTCAGTACCTGGGTTACGGGACTACCCGCCTTCAGTACCTGGGTTACGGGACTACCCGCCTTCAGTACCTGGGTTACGGGACTACCCGCCTTCAGTACCTGGGTTACGGGACTACCCGCCTTCAGTACCTGGGTTACGGGACTACCCGCCTTCAGTACCTGGGTTACGGGACTACCCGCCTTCAGTACCTGGGTTACGGGACTACCCGCCTTCAGTACCTGGGTTACGGGACTACCCGCCTTCAGTACCTGGGTTACGGGACTACCCGCCTTCAGTACCTGGGTTACGGGACTACCCGCCTTCAGTACCTGGGTTACGGGACTACCCGCCTTCAGTACCTGGGTTACGGGACTACCCGCCTTCAGTACCTGGGTTACGGGACTACCCGCCTTCAGTACCTGGGTTACGGGACTACCCGCCTTCAGTACCTGGGTTACGGGACTACCCACCTTCAGTACCTGGGTTACGGGACTACAAGGCTCTGAGCGAAGTTTTATCAACAGTTTACTAACTCCAATATTTATCTTGACTAAATTCTACTGTCGGTCACTATTTTAAATGTAAAATACATATATTTGATACAGTCACGTAGATTTAACTCTATTGTTGTGCTCCTAATAATAAGGTAATATTGCAGTATTCACATTGAATACTTTTTATTTCGCCAAATGCAAACTATTCAACTTCTTATGTTCAAATAAAACTGTGATCGTTAATGTAAACGTAAGCAAATTCACACAATAAGGATGAATATATGAACTATGAATGCTTAGAATAAAAGACGTATTTTGCATTTCTGCTCTAAGTCATACTTAACTGATTCCATGCTTTTTCATACGAGACCAAAGTATAATAACTGAATACAATATTGACCCCTGGTCAAGGTTGCCTCAAAGTACAGTGCGTAAGTGTACGTGTGTAGAATTCATTGAGAACCTCACGGCTTACCATACGGTGGACCGTAGCGGCCGCGTAGAGCTCAGTTACGACTTTAAGCTCTGTTGTACGTGAGGAAGTCCTGTCTCAGTCGCAATGCCACTCGAAAACGCGTTTATTTAAGGTCTTGTGAATCACCCCTTCCGATAATCTTATGAACTGAACTCATCTATGCCGTTTTTTATCCTTATAACTATAACTTGTACTTATGCTATTTTCGATCCTGATAACGAATAACTTGCATTTATGCCGTTTTTTATTAATTTGAAGCATTATTTGCAAGCAAATATCAGCACTCTGTGGGAGATCTATTTTGTTACCTCTTCTAGCTGTTTTGTGAATAGCTTTTATTCGTTCAACGACATCGTTGATCTGCAACTTTTGTAACGCTCAAGGCCCCCAAGCTTGATTAATACAAAAGTTTTGAAATTTAATCTAACATTTTGTTAGTACACATTGAGTTCTAATGCGTGGAAAATGATCTAACATAATTTCGCGCTCAGAACTCTCGCTTACGTCATTGGATATTCAAACGATCGTCTGTTTGTGGGCTTCTGGACTCCAGTACGATCTTCTTAGCTAAGAAATTTAGATCAGATCCATAGTAACAACGTCCAATAAAATGAAGTTTCACGGTGAATCAGAAAGAATTTTTCATGTGTACGAGCCCACTAAAAAAAATGAATGGGTGACTGAGCAAGCGCAGACTTAGAGGCATTGATGTGGCCCCTACCTTGAAGGTTAAAATGAATCGCACCCGCTCCCACCAATGCACTCATGAGCCCTTTATTGGCCGAAAGAACCCGTTTCACATGGGTCCTGTTTCTCTTTCGTACAAAGGCAAATGTAGACACATTGCATACCCTTCCGTACGTTGATATGGCTCCAACCAGTTTTTCGTACAAACCTAAATGCCACCATATTCCCCCAAAAAATCGGTCCTTAGAAGATTAACTCTTCGAAAGACATTGATCACTAATATGCAGGAGCAGGTATAGAGTTGTACAACTAAATTATACTTATCTTATTCGGAACACTTTTTCCACGTGTAGGTTCCATGGAGACAAAATCTGGAGTTCAGTACCCGCAACTTTACCTGATGCTTTCGGTCTCTTACTATGTACTCGTACTTTATTATAGAGTCTTCATTTGCTATAAACAAATATCATATTCTGAAAGACCTAAACAAATACAAAATCCTCGGCGAAAATAAGTAAAGGTAAATCAATCGCAAATTTAACAGTCTGAAAAGTCGACTGTAAATTCCAAATTGTATTTGACTGAACTTAGGTAAAATTTGCCTATCAGACAAATAGATTTTTATGTTCAAGGCAATAAATGGCATTATATTACATGTCCTTCCCTATTGCCGCGGGCGGAATGAAATAATTCCCAGGACAAAAGCAGCAAATTATATCATTAGTAGTTCTCTAGCTAATCTCAATATCATTGTGCTGTTGTCAGTGAAACTGACAAATGTGTTAAAATCAAACTTATCAAAATACTCGAAAAGTCACATATAACAAAGAAAAATTCAATTCCCACGCTTCAACACTTCAATGCAATGTAAGTTTTGAAAATCCTAAATATATCACGAACTTATTTTAAGCCCCGTTTGTAGCATAGCCAAAATTATGAGTATCAGGTATTCGTAATATGTGCTCTTGCGTCAATAGCACACATTTCCAATACCCGGACCTGAAAATTTCGAAAACAAATCCAATGGCGATGAACACGTGGCCTTCGAATGGAGGCTTAGAGTGAGGCTGTTCTGGAAAAGGCGCCGAAATTGAATGTGGCTCCAATTTTATGTATTGACGTTAGACATGATTTCATGCTTTCATCATTTCTGCCTCTCGGTATAAATATACTCGGATTAATGGTATTGAATTATTTTAATAGTTCAAGTGTGAGGGTTTTCTGCAACCGCAAATGAAATGAGTGTTGGGGCACAGGTAAACCATTACCCAACAGCGGTTGATTGGTACACCGTTGGCCTAATATGTTCGGAACGTGTTTAATTAACCCTTAAATGCGCGCATTTATCTAAAGGATAAGAACATATTTTGAGGGCAATTCTATATTATAATAAGCCAGTAAATCTATAAATCAAATTAGACTGAAAAATTTCATTTAATTAACTAAATTTCTAGTTGTATCACATATGATACAAGGCGAGACTTCCGGTTATTTTATCAAATTGTTAGTTTGTATCATATATGATAGACGGTGCATTTAAGAGTTAAGTACGTCATATCTCGAGGATTCCATGTCGTTTTGAAGAAACTCCGGAAAAGTCTACGCCAAAATCCAGAGTTTCTACTCAAATTTCATGCAAAAATCGCCCAGCTTTCTATGGAGAAATGCAAGCTCCATTCGAGTTAATGGTACTCGATAGCTCGTTTTATTGTCGTGAAATGTGTTTTGTGCCACTTCGGTTACTGAATATTTCAGCAAAGTAAAATTCGTAGACCCCCAAGACTATAACTCTTTCTTATAGGTATAAATAAATCTACACAGCATCAACTTTGGAGTGATAAATTTCATGAAATGCATTACATGTATTTTCTTCACTCATTGCGTACGCTGCTGAGAACCTCACAACATTAGCGTGTGCTATCGCTCTGTCTTCAAATGAGATATTTTCAAGTCATTTAAATGATATTCATTTTATTCTCTGGTGTTATTTTCCCTGTATCGAACACATCGGCGAACGACGAGTTGCATCTATAATGAACTTTTAAATGAAGTGAATTGCTCTCTAACTCTTTTAAGTCGTAAAGTAGCGTTTCTAACTTAGCCTCGATGGAACATCCTTGCGCAAATCTGATGTTCAAATATGTATTGAAAAGAATTAAATGACTATGTCATTTGAAGATTAATGCTCGTGAATCTTCGCTTGAAAACATTATGAATGAAAATCTTTCACTGCAACAAAAATCTTGCTGTTTAATATAAATTCCTGGCGTCATATCCTCGACAGCTCGCGCAGATGCTGTGTATCCATTTACATAACACTTCAAGTTAATTCTTAATGACATCATCTTTTTCCCACTACAAGTTTTCATCGAGCGTTCTTCCGAAAGAACAGCTGTTTCTATCTAGTAGCGCTCCTCGTTAATCCCTTATTACAACAAAAGCCTTATTTCCCGACATGTACTCGAGAAGTCCGTCGACGACCGCCTGGTAACAAAGGCCTTCCTAGTGGCACCTGCTGATCCTCCACCTCCTGCTCCTGCTTCTGCTGCAGGAGCTGTTGAGTGTGCTGCTGCTGTTATAGAGGAGGAAAGACTGGGTGGGGGGTCTGTTCGGGCAATCTGCACATGTTGTTGACATTGCTGTACTTCTTGTTTCTGACCCTGAAATTCTGTCTTTTGCTCATGTTATTCCTGTTGCTGACGTTGTTGCTGTTCCTATTTCTGACGCTTGTGTTCCTCCAGTGGCTGTTAATTTTAAAGATGTACCAGTATCTCCTGTTGCTACCCTAAAACTGCCACACTTATATTATAATGCTGTTGCCGTAACTTTTGCTGCTGATCCTAGAGATTTGTTTCTGACGCTGATATCTCACCTTTTCTCCTTGTACTGTTGTTGCTACTGCTGGACATGCAGCTGCTATCGCAGCAATCGCTGCTCCTGTTTGCTGATAGGGCTGCGTTGTTCTTCTGCTCACTCTTGTGCCTTTTTTCAGTGCTTCTGTGATGCTCCTGTGGCTAACTTTTCTACTTTTCATATTACTGTCGCTGCTTCTGTTGCTGGTGAAATTCAGTAACTGGTGCTGCTACTGTTACTGACACAATAGATGTTACTGACGCCATTGCTGCTCCAACAGCTATCGCTGACTCCAGGGCTCGTCTGCTGACGCTTTGGCTGTTGCTGACGCCCCTGCTGGCCGCGTCGCTGCGGCCCTGCGGCACCTCTGTTGCTAACGGCCGTCTTCAATGCCAACAATCGACCCTAAACGAGCTCCTCTTAAGAAGGGAAGTCGCTTAGGGCAAAAATTGGGAAAGAATCTTTTCGAGTCATTTTTTCGCGGGACTTGATGGAATTGTGCCCCCTTCCTCGAACCTCTTCTGCGAAGCGTGACTCAAAAATGAAGTTTCGAGCCGGTCATATTGGAATTAATTACAACTTTGGTTACTGCCTTAAAGTTCTCAAAATACTGCACTTTCGTTTGTTGTACTCGAGTAACGTGGATTAATACGTGCATGTTTTAACAGAATTAAACCGAATTCATTCAAATCCTGCGACTGAGATTGTATTTTTCAGGCAAAATAATACGTCCTTATCACTACGTGGTGCTTCAACGAACGTAGTCGTGACAGTCCGACAGTCGCTGCGACCTCATGCACTCATGTCGTGTGTTTCTTCGGAGTGCGGGATCCATTGATGAAAGTGGAAAATGAACTAACACACGTGCTTGCCGACAGAAAAGTCAGTCTATCATATGCAGTGACCCTAAAAATTTTGCCTGCCTTGTGTTTGCTCCGGAAGACACAAGCACCCAATCTAACTTTTTTGACGCCCCAGCGATAATTACATAAGTATAATCAACTATGCAACACCTGCGCTTGGGCTGCCAAAAATGTAGATAAATACAAATAATCATAGATCGTCTATTTAGAAAGTTACACTGGGTAGAGTAAAGTAGGCTGTGAAAGCACTTACATCCTAATGTTTAGTTCCTTTCTGTATTTTTTAGGCGTGTCGACGCTATACAAATAATGTCGTGCTCATCCGTTCAAACCACATTTCACTTGTTTCTGAGTGAGTGGAGAGTCTTCAAATTACTACTGGTGACCTCTTACAGTGCTGCTCCGCTGTTTTAACCTAACTCCAATCGAGTAAATCTTTGCGCAAAAATGATGTAATGTGTTTGAGATGAATGCATGATTAAATAGTGATTATACATCATGAAGTATTAAGTATGATGAAAAAATAATGCGTCTAACGTAGATGGAAAGTGAGTAGAAGCATTTTACCATTGATTCCACCCTCTTTCAGAAAATATTTTGAAAATATATTTCTACACTTTTTTCTGCTGTACCGATATCGTGCTTTTATGTTGGCCACGCCAATGTGTGTAAATTTTAGAAGTTTTATCTCGTAAATGAGTACGAGCGGCAATATTTGTGATCCCCTATATAATTCGATCTATCTACAACTCCGCATGCATTTTAAATCAAGTTAAAATTCACTGAGGCCCTCGTGGTGTTGCACGCGTTCGCCGGAGTAGCGGAAGCTTACCATCAAATTTAAATAGTTTCAACAGCGTCACATTGAACGAGTTTACTCTAAATCTAACCATGTGCTTGGTTGGATAATTGCTTGGTAAAGCCTGAATTTAAGAATGCATTACAAAGAAATATTTGATTAAACTGTGAACTTGACATGCACAGGTGTAAGCAACAATGAGATTTTTGAAAGAGATCTTCGAGACATGACGTTTTTAATTTAAGCAGGATTTGATTTGTGTTCAAAAATTTCAGCACCTGGATTTGAAATATCCGCTGTCTAAGCAAGAACACATATTTTGAACAACGAAATCAAAATTTTGAGCAGAAATGGCAGAAATAAAATGGCAATTATATGACCGATTTAGATGCCCAGGTGCTGTGTTAACTGAAACCTTGCCAAGGAGGAGGGTCAGGTACAGGTCTGTTTGCCTAAATAAAACAGAAATGAAAGTTAAAACTGTGCCAACGCTGGAAGTTTTTAAAGTAAAACTTAGCGTCTCATTCCGACTATCACAAGTTCCCAAAAAATAGGTAAACCCTCCAATAAAGATACCCAATCTATCTTTGGTGAGCCTATGAACAAATGAAACCGATTTTAGGAAACTAATTAATACATTGATCCCTGCGGTAAAATCAAGAAGACAACTAAATAAAGATTGTCCAAAAAATGAGAAAGAAAGCCTTCACGATAAAGCTGAAGAATGCAGACCACACAGACATACGATTGTGGCGCTACTCTCTCTCGTCAGATCAGCTCTGACACTTCCCGCACCACATGGTCTCTACCGCGTGTGCTCATGTGACTGAAGTAAGGCGCCAGCGACTGAGGTGGGCAAAATATCGAAAACCTAATAAGTTGCAAATTCTTGAAAATAATTTTTGTCATTGTTTCGATGCCCTGAAATTCAAACGTAATTATTTTAATGTATGTATTTTCGACAGATGTTTACGATGAACGCCGATTCCGTACAAAAGTGCACTTGTAATGAACCATCACAATTTTTTAATTTTTTAATTTATGTTTTGAAAAGTGCTATCGAAACAGAGCTGTGGCTCGTATTCACTATCGCTGGAGTTGTGGAGAAATAGACGCGTGTGATGAATTATACTGTAAAAATTACATTTTAAACCCAAGGATACGTATGTACATTACAAGAGCATCAATGTGGTTGATGAATTTTACATTATCTGCGGGTAAGAAACATCCACGCACTCACTTAAAGTTTGATGGGGTATGTGCACTCGACGTACCAGCTGCAACGAAGTATAGAAAGTTTGAAGAATATCGGTTTTCATTTTTCGCCAACGGAGCGACTTGTTGTCGCGGGAAGGTCAATTTCTTCCGGCAACGATCTAGCATGAAAAGCCTGAGCGGGTTCAATTCCAATCGCGTCCGATAGGCGCATTAGGCAAGTTTGAGTGCGGTGATATGGCAGAAATGTAGTTCTTATTTTTTCAGCACAGTTCATTAAAAAATACTGTTTTTCATTGATTTAAAAAAAAATCAGTGGAATTACGCACATTCGATAATGACCTTTACGATAATTGAGCTTTGAAGACAAAATGTCCGTATATACTGGTGTGACTGTTGCAAGGAATTAATTCTGATAGGTGAGGAACGTAACATGTAGTCCTCGTGTAAACAGAACTTACAGAACCAAGGAAGGAGCTGGCGAGTTCGTTCATCCATCTGCTCTATCGGGTCACACTGGTACGTCCGCTAGGTTAAGGCCTGATCTTTTTATAGCATACATACGTCTGTACGAACTATAGAGTTATTGTCATGAAACATAGACGCTTAGCAGCCATGTTAATATTTAGGTTTTAGGTCTCCCACGAGCAGTAATCTCCGGTACTCCAGTCCAGCCTTGCCTCATAGGAACACGTGCTCGGGAAGCTCGGCATGCGTCCTGCACGGTTGCCAATAGAGCAGATCAGGGGAGCCACGCTTCAGAAGTGAGGTGCATCACTGTGGCCGTACAGATCCGACAGCATTTCTGCTCGTTGCCGAAACGCTGGTTCGGACCTGACAACTATCAGATTCTGAAGATTTCGTCGAGTTTAAGGAGAGGAGCAAGACCCGCATCGGGTTGAACTTGTCAGTTATTAATTTGTCCTCAGCTTTACTTCAGAGCGAGATTAGACACAGTTGTCTATTAACAACCGGGGTCATTAGAAACTATTGGGAATTTTTCATCACTCGTAGAATGCAGCTATCACCTAAATTAATTTATTGAGAGTTGTATTGTTTACCTTTGTAATAACATAGCCTACTTTATTTATTGTCGTTAAATGTGTTGGAATGTCTAATTTCATTATACAGCTAAGCTCTAAGAAACTGTCGCCTCACTTAACCCTCCCAGCAGTGTCTGGGTGCTTTTAAATGGCCATTGAAAAACTTTGGAGCATAAATCAGCAATTCAATTGCAGAACGTAAAATAACGAACGGTTACAATAATCGGTTATGAGGTGTGTTTGTAGTGCACAAAGTACAGTGAAGATTTAATAACGTGTCGACTCATTCACATGTTATTTAGTCGTCTTTTACTAATTTACCGCATGTTATTGCTGTGTAAAAATTCAGGACCTTTTTAACTTCTATTCGGGTATTCATTGAAAATTTTACTCCTCCAGATACTCGGAAAAAAATGTTCACGTTGAAAGTGTCTGCGTTTGGTGCATGGGAACGGAAGCTCAGTTTTTGGTTTGCATGCGAATAATCAGGCAGCCAGGCAATACAGGTCATTAATGCCTATTTCTAAAGATAGGGTGAGAGGAAGCAAGATATCCTTTAGGCTTATCTTACTAATCAGCCTATAGGTCGCTACACCAAAGTAACCACTTATCGTTCTAATTAAAACTTTCGTACGAGTAAATTGCAATGCTTTTTCACAACGCTTTATTATCATTTGATCTATTCAAAAATATTATACGTTATATTTTGAAAAAAGGAATTGATTCATTTAGTAACATTGCGAGAGTGTCTGGATTTCAATACGTCAAGAATGTTAGTTTTCGCATCTTCCTTACTTAAACTTATAGCGAACTATAACAAAATTCACCCGAAATAGCCATTTCACAGAGGGGAAAAATCTTCATCGAGCAGACAGTTATTAAAATTGTCATTGATCAAAGTACTGCATATTTCTCTTTATTTTGGTCCAATACACCCGTTCACTAAATACAGTTTAGATTATGGAAATATTCGTTTTAGGTAAATTCTGAGCTGAAATATTAATGATGAGCTCAACAACACTGACGTTTGTGTGATATTGGTGTGAACGATTGGCTTATGCGTTTTTCTTTCCGTCCGAACTCGGGCTGTCTTTTGTTTTCAATCGGCATCATCATTAGTCGAATATCCATCAACCTCGGATTCACTTCCAACGTCGCTCTCATCAAAATTAGAGGCTGAGCACAGTTCGCAGCGTGATTGATTCACCCTCAACATGACAAGCTCGAGTGCAGTTCTGACTCCATGTGACCTCCTGGCAACGCCACGCACCCTGCCGAATCTAGGTTAAACTAGTTCAGCCGCAGTACGGGTTGAAGAAAAGAACCGATGCGCCAATTCGGGGACTGATATTCAGCAAAGCAGAGATGCGTTGTTGGCCTGAGGGTGATATCGAACATGTAATTCGAGTGAGTGTTTAGGTGCGGGGCACAGCCAGGCGCAGAAATGGCAAGGAACAAGAAGTACCGCCTGAACTACTGCATTGCGACTTCAAAGAAATTCGGAGACCTCACTCCGAGAATAATTCCTTACAAATGTCGACGATGTTTTTTCCGACTAGGCTGACGTTGCCTACATTTTCTCAGAAGTAAATTTCTATTTTTTTCGTGTTTTGTGTTGTTATTTATCTTGTTATGAAGGATGATATTCTGGAATGACATGCAGAAAATTGATGAAATTATTTCTCATATGGTGATCGAAACAAAGATCCCTAGGTTTCTCACGCACAGAAGGGACGTAGACTCTAAATGCAGATGCTCAATCTTTGCATCGAATGACGGTCAATTTTGCATCCGTTTCTCGCATTTAATTTTATTTTTTATGCTTTTTAATTTTCCCATTACGAGTTTGTGGTTCTTACGGCGACAAAAAAATTGTGATTGAACGACCTCCAGCGCACGCAGGAGCGACGTTCGCATAACATCAAATTTTGATTAGGAAAAGCACGAGAAATGAGCGCTAAAGTTTGAAAAGTCGCTCTATGCACACCCAATGAAATTAGACTTCGATTTTTGCGGATTGCATCTGTTCAAAATCAGGCAAAAATAAAAATTTAATAAGCCGCTCCAATTGAAGCTTTTCGTGAAGCCAAAGTGACGATTTTTTTTATCTCGTATCGAGCTAATTTTGAAAAACTTGAAGGCTAGAAAACTTCTTACTGCAAATTTTCCGCTTTTCCAGTCATAAAATATAGCAGAATAAGTTAACTACCTCTGGGGCTCACAATTATTGAAAACTTACACCACAGAAGTACAAGTGCATCGAGTACATCAGTTCTGAACGTCTTACCGAGTATTACACTTGCTCTTGAAGAACACGTGATGGAATATAATACACCGCTGTGATTGTGAAGAGAGAGCTGCCACACCGGTGTGTGTAACACGCTGGTCCTGCGCCCGCTATCAAGCTTATGACCATTGTGAAATGTGCAATAAATTTTTAATTTCAGCTGTTTTCAGATCACCATAAGTTTTTTAAATGTATTATATTATTAAGTATCTTCGTATTTATTTCTATCAAAGAAGTTAGTAAATGATCATAAGGTAGTCAAATTAGCTTATGTTCTATAAGTATGATTTAATTCTAAAATTAGTGTCTAAGTTTTTGAACATGTGTCTTCGTTTCTATTTTGATTCATGATCTACGGAAAAAAGTCATTATTTTTTGCCTTGTATAAAACCATTATATTTGCATACATACACAAGGTATTTTTATGTTAAATCGAAATCTGCCCCGTCAAAAGGATTTAAGTACTATATATTCGCTTGGATTCTTACCTTTCATATAAAACATTTACTGTTGTAACTTTTAGTGGTGTTCATACATACCCTGATCAATGAACCTACAGAAGTATGCTAAAAAATGCTTCACGAGTAATTGCAAGCATGAAAAGACTTTGGCGAGACAAAAAGGGTTCAAGATACCGAAATATGTGCGCTGAACTAATTATTTATAAATCATTGAGAAAGATTAAGGTTTTCTCAGGTACATCAATGTACGTTTAGAATTTTACGAACCTCTGAACGGTATGATCATTTGACCCTCGTTCTGGTAGCCACGATTGAAATAGGTAGAATCCGTCTAACCTGCGTTCTCCAGCACGTGCTATGCAACATATGCCGTGTAACCTATACTCTAGAACATAAGCTGTGTAACCTATACTCTAGAACATATGCCGTGTAACCTATACTGTAGAACATAAGCTGTGTAACCTATACTCTAGAACATATGCCGTGTAACATATACTCTAGAACATAAGCTGTGTAACATATACTCTAGAACATATGCTGTGTAACATATACTCTAGAACATATGGTGTGTAACATATACTCTAGAATATATTCTGCGTAACATGTACTCTTGAACATATGCCGTGTAACATATACTCTAGAATATATCCTGTCTAACATATACTCCAGAACATATCCTGTCTAACATATTCTCTAGAATACATGCTGTCTAACATATATCATCGAACGTATGCTGTCTAACATCCATCCAGCGTGTGACGGAAGTCTTCCAATATTGCACCAATAGCGCTAATTCAAGGCTCTAAGTCACTTGCGAACACTTCTTTAATCATCGGTAAACATTGCGAAAAGAAAACATGGAAACATATTTGTAAGCTTCAAATATGCATTTCGTTTTTCCCGGTGTGTTATTTGTAAAAATGAAACAGGTATAGTACATTGAGTGGCGTATTTCACAGGTCTATAATTTATAAAAGCCCCAATTCCCGAAATTTCGTTTAATGAACATAGATTCATTCATGAGTTAGCGCCAGCCCTGCATCACTAATGCACGAGGGTATCGTGGAAATAGCGTAAGTCTTCTAAATAACGTGTGACAAACGTACACTAGTCGTGAATTATGTCGATCTATTTTCCAACGAAAATATAATTACTAGTATAGTATATTTGACGCGCACACTTGCATTCAATCATTGTACAGAGCGGAAGCCACGACGAGCCAGCGTCTGTGAAGGAAGTGTCGGTGCACTTTTAAGCTTTCAACGAGACGCCTCGCCAGGTGCCATTCTCACGAGCTCGGCTGAGTGGACACCAACTGTCATGGTGTCTTGTTCGAAATAATTTAAAACCTCCCGAAACTGGTAGGCTATGGGAAAGAAATTTGAAGGAGAAGGTATTAATGACCTAAAATATGTTTGGGGATTGTCCTATCACGTGTCAATTTTTGCGGATTAAAATGCTTGTTGATTTTCTGAACTAAAATTTGACATACCTAGCGAGGTTTTTTGAACCAGTAAATGGGTTCTGATGCCAAGATCAAATGCTCTCATGCGATACCTGATGAATAAAACTTTCACCTTGATTAATCAGTAAATTAATAACTGTAAAATGAAAGGCTTCGCTTGGCTACAATTTAGTATACATAAGTTGAAATAAACGTCACTTGGCATAAACTTATTTGAAAGTATCGAAAAAGTGGTGTTGAATGGTTTTTGTATGATTGAATACAGCTCCGTAATTGTGTGTGTGGAGAGATCTGTGGGTGGGTAACACGCATGTGTATGAGAGTATAGCGCCGTAATTGTGTGTGTGGAGAGAGCTGCCACACCGGTGTGTGTTAAGTTTGATTGTGAAGGAGTATATAGAGCTGAGATTTTACCCGAGACTCTGGCTACTGCGATACTAATTACCCGAGATTTTCCTATTTAATCCAACTTCTTACCCTAGCCATCGAATTTCTTTAACTGTTACATTCAACTTTAAAATGGGAGAACTGAACAGTTTGGTCCTGAAGCTACTCTCAGGAATGAAGCTAGTGAGAAAATTCAAGGAATTTTGCCCGAGTGCTTTGTGAAACTATCCAAAGCAATTGTACTGGACTATCGATGGAAAACAGACACTATTTGCAAAACTGATTAAAATTTTATTTTCATGGAGCTTTATGCTTCTGTACGATTATCAAATATAAGACGAAGATGAGAACTTTCTACTTTAATCTCATTCTCAATCGCACAAGAATTGTATCATCATATCAGCATTTTTTTTAGTACATAATGACGCTAAGTACATAATGTGCAGAGCACTACTGTCGTAAGACGACGCTAGATTTGTTTTTAGGAACTCTGGAGTAGTCCGAGAATGGAAGTTATTCTTACAAATGTATTCTATCAAAACTCCCTCACAGTAGGAGTAAAATTTACTCGTAATAATTAAAATAGGAATTGTTTCTATTAGTTCATGACCACTGAACGAATACAGTAGCCATTTTTCTTCGCTGCCACGGAATTGGAGTTTCTCATTCTACCGTAAACAAGGTACAATTTAATTGCCCATGAAGCACAAATTTTGACGAAAATCTTAATGAATATGCACTATTCTCGGTTTGGTCTCAATTAAATTATTTCACTCAGTAGAGCAACCAAAGATGAGATTGAAGAATAGACCTTATTTTTGTTATATGAAATGACATTTTCAAGTTGGAAGAATGTAATTCTGAGCAAAACGAGTCGTGACGGAAGATTTTGCTCAGCCGTAGTTTTTTGTCATTAAATACTTCGCTCAGTTATCAGGGGTAATTCTACTGAGGAATAGCTTACATAATTATTAAACATCCAACAACTAAAAAATAACTCAATACGTTAGAAGAGAATGAAAACTGTAAACATGAAATTCATAAGAAGACGAATAATGTACCATCTGATTCAAAAAGATACACATATGTTGCGTAGTGTGGACGTTATACTTATCACCTCAGTAAATCGGAATCATTTCGTAAACAACGAATCGTTTCATTTTCAACCCGAATAATTTTCAACGAATAATTATGAAAATCGTAGTGTTGCACTAAAATTTGTTCAAGAAAGGAATCGTAGATCGCTGGGTAACAGTACACAAGCCTTAATTTTTTTAATCGCCTTGGAGCTTGTTAAAAAGTTGCGAGCAGCTGAACTATCGTTGTATTAAAACTTATTGTGTTGAAGCTTATTGTGTTAAAGCTTATTAAAAAACTGTGAACAGCTGAACTATCGTTGTGTTAAAACTCTTCTGTACTTCGAGAACGATCAACATCAAGACGCAAAAGTTTACCCTTATAGAGAGCAAGCAGACGAATAAATCCGTTTCGGGAAATGGATTAAAAAAAAGAATAGCCGAAATAAGAAAGAATGCCGTTACTTTCTGCTTAGGCTCCGCTAGAGCGTCGGGCTCAAAGAAATATAAGCATAGTTTTAATAGATGCCAGAGTGCACGACAAAGGCTCATCACGCTGATCTCAAATATTCTATTACATAATCTAAAGAAAACGATCAGCAAAAATCAATTAACTGCTTCAGTTCTCCAATCCTTGAGAGTAATGTTATGTCGATCTACTTCTGCGAATGTTGGTTGGGTTAAACCTGGTATTTTCTCCTAAATGCAATTTGCAACTAACTATTAGTATGTGTGGAGCATCAAGCTTAGACTGAAATTTTGGGGGATTTTTTGACGTGAATTATTGACAATAACGACGATGATAGCCACAGTTCAAATAAGCTCCCACAGAAACTTACTCAATGGAAAACAAGAAAAAACAGAAGTTTCAATCGTTTTGTCCAAGTTTAAGTATCAACTTCTCAACTAACATCACTAAACTAAATTCACAAATATCACTCTTGACTTGACATGAATAAAATAAGACCGAGCATGGCGTAACTAGTTTGATCTATTCTTTGGCCACTACTGCATTGAGTATTTTTATTTGTCTGTGAATATCTGAGTTAAACTTCAAAATAAACTTCATCAAAAGGTTTTTAAGTCATACAAAATATGTGCACTGTAATAACAGGTGAGCACCATGCAGGAGCTGATAGCATGATGTCAAATAATTTCAGAAGTTAAACTGCAATTTATATTTTTCTGAATAAATGTGAGCAAAATGACTATGGAAATTATAGAAGATTATGAATTGGTGTCTATGCTAGTTTTCATTTTTCACTACTAGCAAGTCTCTCATAAATAAATTCAGGCTCAAGTTTTATCATACAACATCATTTTCAAGCAATTCTCATGTAAGTGAAAATATCATTCATTAAAGCCTTAGAAATTTTCTAATTCAACCTAGATACAAAATAATTTTTGACGAGACGGTAAAAAAACGACAAAACAATCTCTGCTCTCTAAAAAATTATTCATTTTAAATTAAATGCACTGGAAATACTGAAATTTCGGTACGAGCGTCTCTGGCTGGGCATCATATCATGAAACCTGTTTCATGCAAGGAATTGCTCAGATGAGTTAAGCTATGCAAAATAACAGTACATTTCTAGTCACTATCTGGTGCTAGCCAACTCATCAAGTGGTGTTATCAAAATAGTAAATCTGGTCTTTCTAAGGTTTGAATAAGGTAGGATCAAACGATAGAAGTCCTCCAGACCTCTTGTTCACGACAGGAAGGGAAGAAAAAAAGGAAAACTGCCGAAACCTTTGAGGGGAACAAGTTAAATTACAAGACCGGACAATTTCCTCTCACAAGGAGAGCTTTGATGAGCAAGATAAGAAAAATGAAAGTGAAGCTGACCAACAACAGTCTGCCAGCCACTCACTCAGACAGCAACAAAACACTGACAACCCAGGCTGCAGGTTATGGAAAGTAGTCATAAGAGCTTCCTCTCATGAAACCCCACTGGAAGGGGCATCGATTTTTAAAATTGGTGAAAGTAACATACTTCGAACTGGTACACTTATAATTCTCAGAAACTGGCGAGGAGGAACCGCTGCTAGAATTTCTTGAGAAATGAAGTTACGAGAAGCGGCAAGTCGGCTTCGCTAAATGCAAATGACAAATCTTTTCTCATATTGAACCTGATTATGAAATCGTGTTGCTGAAATTGGTATTGGGACTAATGCGAAATAAAGTTTAATACTGATATGTTTCAGAAAAGGATTCCAAAAATTACCAATAAATACAATTAACGATATCGCTGAGAATTATCAAGAAAAAATGGAACTACTGTATCGATGGACGTGAGAAAAAATGAAGTAACTAGTAAATGAACTTGTCTCAATCTCTGGTATTGTGATATAATTGACTCGATGCTGATGCATGCAACTTTAGCACGCGTAACACCTGACCATGAATACCAAGTTTTTTTTCATATGCATTTCAGATTCAGCAGAGGGACTCACGCTGTGGTGACAGGGTCCAGAGGGAACGCTATGGTGACACGCTATGGTGACAGGGTCCAGATGGAACGCTATGGTGACACGCTATGGTGACAGGGTCCAGAAGGAACGCTATGGTGACAGGGTCCAGATGGAACGCTATGGTGACAAGGTTCCCGCATCTCGGAGGGAATTCCTTCAAAGAAATTCCCTCAAAAAGAAAGAACAAATTCCTTCCAAAAAGAAAAATCCCCTCTGATGTATTCCTATCGGGTAAATACTTTAGGACATTTAAATACGGAGTTGAGTAAGACAAAGCCCCCTTTTCAAAAGTGAATGTAAAACGACTCCGCCATGCATTGTTTTTCTACTTTAAACACTAGTGTTAATAATCAACTCAAAAATTAGCAAAAATTTTGATTTGTGTAACTAATAACCCGTCTTTATCCTTCTTCAATCGATTGGACTTACTACAGCCCTTATGTTAGGCAGCCAGTTTAGCTTTGGTTGGGCAAGTTTATGAGGCAGTTTTAACGCGCTGTTTATTTCAGTTTTCTACAGGTTCACGGTGATATTCGAGTCACTACACTCAATCAAGTTGTTGTGGTAATTATATACGTAACGTTTGAACGTACGCTATACGTTAGATCTGATAGAAGCTTTTAAAACCACATTTTTGTGGCAGCAAAATAATTACTTCAGTAAAAGTTAAGCTTTCCATTGAGGGTACAGAGCTGAGGGAATTTTCGTTCAAGTTTGTTCTAAAGAGTTTAAAGATCTTGAGTGTCCGGAGCATGCTCTCCATTTGTACCTATGCCTCGAAAGTTACAGCTCTTGAGATGTGCGGCGCTGTTTGCATACACAGTTCGTAGACGAGGACTTTAAAAATGCCTATTTCCTCTGATGAAGTTTGAGCTTAACGTACATGTTGCAGACTGTAAAACATTCCTATCGCATAGGCTTGGCATGCTTAATGTATGTAAATATACATGAAGGATGCTGTATCAACATGCCAACAAGCTTATAATTGTTTCAAAACATCGCACCTTGTCCAGCTTTGCTTGCCGGGGATCCGCTGCACCTCACACGCCGTGACTATGAGACTCTGTAGCTCTCGAGAACTGCTACAAGCTCGCATCATTTCGTCCGCATGTTGCACCCAAGTACTGCTTGTGATTTCTGACAATTATTCAGTGCGTGCCTCACACCAGATGACTGTTATGTCATATGAGTGTCTTACCTCAGATGACATAACAGATGTCTTACCTTACCTGAGTGTCTTACCTCAAGAATGAAGTAAGACAATGTTATTGAGCGGTGTCTCAATAACATTGTCTTATCTCATTCTTCGTACAGCTTATTTCATTTTACAGAACTGATGAAATTTCAACTTTACATGAACAATTTATCCCCCACGTGTGCCCAAAATCATTACTAAATCCATGTTATTGATTCTAAATTCTATAAATTTGAAACGATGACTACATTTTCTTATTCACATGAATTAATTCTACTTCTTCGTGGAAGTTTTAGCGTGTTAAATTGGAAATTGCTTCCGCCAGGCATGCTATAATACCGTACTTTAGTTTATTTAGGTTACGCACGTTTAGTACATAACATACTTGTATGACGCTACACAAGTCTCGACTTAGTCCCCCACACAAGTCTTGATAGACGTACGATCGCTATCAGTTTTGACTCGGTTAGTCGTCCGTTTATATGGACGAAGTTAGTAAGTCGGGGTAGATGGCTGAAACTAGTGTACGTAGATTATACGTACAACTAAATTATAATAATCTTTAAGTAATATTGGCCATCGTAGTTATGTTCCTGAAGTAGATCAGTCGAACAGCGAATGGGTCATGGGGCGATCAGAACCTTTAGACTGAGAGGCCGCCTGCTGTTAGTTCGCTGCGTACAACTGCGGACCAGGCCCGATCAAACTCATTCAGGGCAGAGGCTTTGCTCAGCAGATAATACTCTTGCATACGTTTTTAGGGGATTGTATGTCTTTGAAGACTACGAAAGTGGTAAAATATTTTCTTCCTCAAAAAGTGCTACGAATTACAGTTTTAGCATTCCCTGTATCCTCTGAAATTTGGTGAATTGATAAGTATTACTCTTTAGTGCATCTTGAAGGCATACTATTTATTTGAGGATAGCTAGGACAAAGAAATTTCCTTCAAGTTATACTTCATACGAGGGCTGCACTGTCTAGGTGTCCTTCTCAGCGTAAGCACCAAACTGCTCCACGGCGCTGCTGCAACCCCTGCCGCGTCGTGGTGGCAGTCTATTACGGGTTCACTTTCACTTTTTCCATTTTTCCTCTTCTAATTTTCAGAGTGGTATAATTTTAGCAAGCTCCTGCTGCACTTCAGTCTCTTTTGCTTCCATTCATCTCTTTCGGTCAGCCAGCAGGCATTATTTTCTTCCGTGGAGGTGACTCATTTGAAGCCACGTTTCTCACTCCAATACAGCATACTTCTATCATACCCACTCATTATTTAATTAAATCCAATTTGATTATTTTTACTTCAAAAATTTTAATGGTATCGTTAATCAGGCAAAGTTGTATACTTCCCGTCCATTATCAAAAAATATCCCCTAGTCTATGTTATAGCAAAAGAGAACTTGATTAGGACTTCTTTTCATAAAACGGAAATATTGGATTGGGTCATTAGTACTTTTATTTTTTGGAACGATATTTATCAATAAATACTAGCATGTCAATTTTATAAATTCATAGAGGGATAAACAGTTAATAAACATAATTGAGTTATTCATCATTAAGTCAATACATTCATAAGCTCCCCGAACAAAATATTAGCCAGCTACTACTAATAGGGTATAGGACCTCCACGAGCACGAATTATGGCATCAATTCTGGACGTCATTGAATCTGTAAATGTCCTTATGGACACCTGGTCGATTTTTAACCACTTTTGCATCACTGTTTTTGTAGTGCGGCCACATGCAGTACGTGAACAATCTTATCGGCGTCTAACTTGTCGTTCATGGTGGTTCGCTAAATTTTCTATTTGGTTCATATCCAGGAACTTACCAGGCGAATACAAATGGTTGACGTATCCTGAATGACTGCCATGTCAATTCTGACGTTTCTAGCCCGATACACCCTTTATTCGTCATCTTGAAAGATAAGCAAAGCGACATGCCATTTTTATTCGGATATTGAGCAAATGGCAAAACTTCATTATCTAGCGGCTCAATGTAGCCATGCTAGTCCATTTTGATGGATACTTCACGAATAGGATCCACTTCTGCGTAGTTGAAACAACCTTAGATAACCCATAGGTACCTTTTTGTATAGTTCCATGCGCATAGGCTTCGCTGGAGGCTTCATAAGGTCTTCGATGAACATGACGACCTGTATCATTGCTATAGAGATAGAATCGTGGTTCATCTGACCACTCCTCTATATTCCAATGTAGTTGTGCTTTGGCCCAGTTTAAACGAGTAGTCTTGTGGGCAGAAGTTATGTAACATCGGCCGTTTACGAGCCACTCTGCTCCATTCATCCATTGCATGGAGTTCCTTACGAAGAGTCCTTTCAGAAACAGCAAAAGGAGAGCCATCGTAGACCTTTTGCAGCAGTTTCATCCTTGACACAAAGCGATTCCGGTCGACAATTCGGGACACACGAAGGCGGTCCCTAGGTATCGCTTAGAATTTTCGTTCAACCACAATTTTATGTTTGATGGGCGTATGTACCCGATTGTTTAAATTATTGGTATTCAGGCATAACAGTGTGGCATGAAACTCTAGCTAATCCGGCTACTTCCTTCACTGTGTGTCCCCTAGCCTGAACAAATTCAATAGTCCTTTTTGGTCATTCGGATACGACTTGCTTTCATCCCATCACTGCGGAGCAGTTAAGAAACAAGTCTATACCGTTGTCAGCTCCGAATGAAGACTGATGCCTGTCCAGTACGTGTATTTAACCTGAAATTTGATCAAACCACTTAAAACATGACAAATAACAGGAGCTCTAAAAATAATGGGTGACCAAGTCCTTGTCCGGAAAGCTCATAATTAACGTTAGCATCTTGTAAATCATCTTCCTCCATTTTGCTCTAGAAATTGAGATACCTACAGTGAATAAAATCTCAAGTAAACATAAATTAATACAAAATTGAGACTACGTACGAAATTACATGTCACGAACATTTTCTTCTTTTCAGCTTCAATAGTGATAGATGTGTAGGATCTTCACGAGGGTGATAAATAAAAATTGACACATTATATTTATTTCCAAGTTACTCAGTAGGGTCAACACGGGCATGTGCTGTACAATTGACTGAAGACGCCCAGGGGTTGGAGATAAGCAACGCGCTTTTGGGGAATGTTGACAAAGTCCTTCCAAAGTTTTGGCTTCAAAACTTCAAAGTTTTCATGAAGTATGAATGAAATCTTCCTCTCTGAGACATTCTAGAGGCAAGGACCTAGCGAGCATATACATAGGTCTGGAAAGCACGGAAGTTATTCTTCGTACAAGTTGAAATGAAAAACATCGATCGCTACTCCGACAGAGTAATGAACTTTTTTCTTCCTTTTGAAAGCATAGTTATCCAGTCCAAGGGTTGTTTTTTGTGAACGGGTAAATACAGGAAAACAGTCCCGAGTTCACAATGTCTTTCATACAATTTTCTTACGTTTGACCAAAACCCTAAGAAAATCAGGAGAATTTTTTCAGTTTTTGTTACCCACTCCCACATCACGGTCGACGCCACTTCTCTACTTCAAAGTTTGGATCATAATCTGGTTCAAACTATTCTCATAACAAGACCAAGGGAAACGATCTGCCGGTTAGAAACTGCAAAACGTGAAATTTATACTCATTTTCTCGCTGAAAGCCAGGCTGAGGAACATGTCTGCCTGAATGCAGTTGAGAGCTGCTCTGATAAGTAAGTTCCTTCTGCAGAGGCTGCCCAGAAAAGTTGCTCGGCTTTGTATTTGTACCACGACACTTACAGCTTTTCTTGAGAGCATTTGACGTCGTTCCCTCCAACAATATTGCTTATTTAGCATATTTTCTGGATAAACTTCTCCGGCTTCTTTTTTTGCCTTGTTCATACACGTTACGTTAATAAAATTTGCGTTTCTCATGAAAAATGGAGAATTTTTCATAGCCTGAGGCAGTAAGAGCAAGACTTTGGCTTGGCCCATTTTTTCCTTTGGTGTCTTTTTAAGCCTCTAAATTCTCCTGCCATATCAACATCCTTTCAAATTTGAAGTAGTTAGCTATAACTCCTGCACCATGCCTCATCTAACTCAGTTTCTACAGAACCATTCTTTTGTTGCCTGCCGACCCGTTCATCATTTTTGTTGTTTGAAATTTTAGAAACGGAATTTTTTATCTAATTTATAAGAAAGAGTACCAGAAGTCCTGACTAATTTTCTAATTAGTAATAAATAAAATGAAATTTTCATGTATTGGGGCAATTTTTTAAAAGTCTGCGTTAATTCAAACAGGAGCATTGATGCATTTAAATGTGCAAAATCTTAAGCATACATAAGTACTGAGGCAGTCAGGACCCGAGGTCTGTACCAGTTAACAAAAAGAGTTCTTGCCCTTTTAATGAATAACCTTATCCGAAACTGAATGAACGCTTTTGCTACCGCGGGGCCTGAAGATTTTCAAAAGTTTTTGACTAACTAGAAAATACATGCATAAAACTTTCATTTATTTATTCCACGAAATTTCTGAAAACGTAGCATTTTTATCAGCATGCAGACCCATTCTTCAGAAACAATTTCTTAGACGCTTGATGTGCTTTGGGGATAATGCCCGTAGATGAACATTCCGCTAGCATACTGTCCTGCGCCCATCTAGAGCTTGCCTTTGAATTTGTGTCAAACTTGAAGTAACAATTCTGTGCTTAATTAAAATTAGGAGTGATAGCAATCCTGAGTCATCGACTTTCGAAATGAGACTTCATGGTACAGATTTATCAAGTACGTAACCGAAGCTTGGAAACTGACTGATCATTGTTTTGGACATCCATGAACGATTCGTTCAACCGAATATTATTCACTGAATTACTTTCCGACAAAAATCCCTGCCTATTCCAAAAGTCATTTACTCCATGACTCGATTAGGTCTTTAATACAGGAACAGGACACTAATTCTTTCATTACAACAAAGCATGTCATAAATGCTTAGCTATAAAATATGTAACCTATACCCTTTTTACTCGTATTTGTAAGCATTGAATGAAAGATTACATCTAATGTAATAAGCTGAATTTTCTGTTCAAGAACATTTTTCAATCCAAATACCCACTACCATTGGACGCATTAAGTTATCCTCCATCACAAGGAAGAACCACCGTTTGAATTTATTAATTCTTCAAGCCACCCCCACATCCACATTTTTTGCCACAGGAACCCTCAAAACAGGTGACCCATGAACACTCAATATTGGAACAAGAACAAAATTCTTGCGATGAAGTCTCTCAAGCGCGAGATACATGAATCTCAGGCAGCCAAGACCGAACGGGGTTTTTATTTACCTGTTTAATTTAGTGTTGAACGAGTAGAATAAAAAATAAATAAAATCTAATATGGAGAATCAGTAGAATCACAGCTAGAGGGAGAATCAGTAGAATTACACTCGGAGTTTTAACTGGAATCAGACAAGTGCTTGAGCTGAGTGACTTGATTCACGCGATTGCAGTCACGTACACATGCATCGTTCGTGTTTGTTCGGTGAGTTATCCAGAAACTGATCCAATAACTAAGAAGCTGATTAGCGAACGCCAGTTCTCTGTGTGAAAGTCGTCGAATGAAACTAAGCAGCGTGGAAATTAATGTGTTTTATCTCCTCCACACATTCTACGCGTTTTGAACCTCGGAGTCCAAATGAAATAAGTCATTCTATTGTTGCGTGATTGTTAGAATATGCGTCAACACTCATATTTTACTTGTGTTCAGAGAAAACACAAATATTTGAATCATTGAAATGACTAAAACCATTTATCCTAGCCAAGAGAGAGGGATGAGAGAGAAAATAAAAATGAAGTAAAAATTGTGTAACTTCAAAACCCGAAAGTGTCGCCAAATTCAAATTCGTCTCCCTGTATATACGGAAGCACCAAGTACTAGAAGCTCCTGACCATTGAACTATCTTACGTGAAGACTGTGCTAAATTTGTCAATATACTAAATAATTCTTGTGATTTTATTGGAATGATAACACTATACCTGAACTCCACCAACTGCAATTTATAATCAACTGGTTTTTCAACATCAGTTTATGTTTTTGAAACATTATTAATATGGTGATATTATATAAATAAACGCAATATTAAAAAAAATATTACCAGCAACCAATCCTTTTATTTAGTCATCAAACCTTCATTGATTACTTTCATTTGCAATCTTGCATTTTATTATGGTTATCTCTTTACATATCTACGTATTTTTCTCAGTCCATCGAACTATGTTTCACTGAAAAATTATTTATTATAAATGGCAATTAATAAAGTTGTTATGAAACATTCCAATTACGTATATTCTTACAGACATCTCAACTGCTCTGCAAAAACTACATTACTCAATACTGTGTTCACCGCACTTCACGTACAGGCTGCTGTATATGTATTCCTCCGCACCTGTATTCTTTCTTGAGAAACGCAGTATGACGAAGGTGTGTGTTGCAAACAATATTTTTAAGGTAGAATATAAAATATTGACCTTTCAAACTGAAGAAGATGAAAACAGTTTATGAACAAGGGCCTATGTATACAACTCTCATATTGCTTCAGTTATTTCAAACTCGTTTAAAGGGCTCAAAAATTGAGTGATTATGAATATTTGCTAACAAATTATTATATAATTGTAATGTTTTTACTTTTTCTATATTTATTTTTGTAGTGTAATTGAATCGATTTATAGTATGAGTTTACTTGGCTTACTCTCCCTGAATCATGCAATAACGTAAATCACAATTGAGTGAAATGATATCGCTTAACCGTAATTTTTGCTTAATCAGTGATATATTTCTTCAGTTTTAAACGACGTATTAAATTCAGTATTCTAGTCTATAAATGAATAAGCCTCTTTCATAATCACTCATCAAGAACAGTCAGGCTTTCAATTAGCTGCAAGAGCTCACTTTAATATGAACTTGACAAGGGGAGTTAGATCGCGTGTTTGAATCTCATTGTATTTTCTAACACGTCAGTATTAATTGGCTGTCGTTTTGAACGTAAAATTTACTATACTGCAAGCGTAGAGTAGATAAGCATTGAGCAGCAACCGCGGGGAGGTCGATTATAAACACTTGAGATTGAGTAACCCGTTGCTTGGCCGCTCACTGCAAGTTTCACAACGCATTTCTAACCTGTGTCTGCAACGTACGTACAATGGTTGTGCAAATTTCACGATATACTTGAACATGGATTTGTTATAACACAACAGAGCGTTCAATGTTCAAAACATTAATGCATAGGTATCTCCAGGAGAATTTATTTTCCCTTAAAATTTATTGCACTGTAAAATTTGTGTGTCGTGAAGTTTTAAATTTTTATATTCTGATGGTATGTATGCATGACGAAATGAATCAGCAAAAAGGAGAAACGAAGTACATTCATCACTAAGATTTTCCCTCGTCGAGAAAATCTATTCGAGTTAAGCTCGGTAATCTCACAGCAAGACAAACGGCCGTGGTGGATTTATTCTGCACCGAAATATCACAAATTGTCCTGAATTATTTGAAGCCAAAATCTTGATGCGCTCCAACGAGTCGAAATCAAGTCAAACGACTCCTCGGCAACCAAGCGCTCCTCCCATTCGCTCCGACCCGCCAATCCCGTGCGAGAGATTTGAACTGTCTGTGTAACGGTCGCGTGTTGAAAGGGGAGGGGCATGTGGAGCAATACAAGGGTCATAGGTCACAGTAACTCAGCAAAATATCAGAGAATTCCCTAACTTACGGTGTATGGAAAAACTCCAAGCCATGGGAAGGGAGACGCTGGCATAAGAAACAACTGTTTAATGAGTTTTAGTCTTCCAGACTTGTCGAGACAAGAGCTTATTAGAAGACGGCTCAAATCTTACCACATTATTTTTTCCTTGCAAATAGGGGAGCGTGCACGCGTGGGGGAGGGGAACCTTGGGCATTGTCCCGACGTGTCGTTGGATACAGCGCTCGTAAGTCGTTCGATGCTGTTGCTGTCGCTTTGGTTCGTTGCCATGCAAATCCAAAAGGAAAGCTTTCCATGAGTAAACACAAAACTGTCGGGCGGTTGGCGCCTAAGATTTTCCGAACGGCCACCGGAGGCTCTTGAGATTTTAACGAATTTTGTTTCCTCACTTTCAAGTACAGGCTTCTAGCACTCGAGGCAACTTACTCGAACGGTTATTAAATTTGCAATCAGAATTTTTGAGCGTGGAATGAATGGTGGAGCCTCCGTAGAAATTTAGGGAGCTCTTGGCAACTGGCGCTGGAGGAGCTGCTTCAGAGGTAGTTAATATAGAGCTGCTTTTTGAGGAAAGATGGAAACGTCGACGCAATTCATTTGTGAAATAAGGAAAACTGACTTGCCAACGCGGAACAGCATTACTATAAAGATTACAACTTCATGTATAAAGTATATTTTGTATGAATAAGTGTTCGTAAATGTATTTGATGCAATAAGCGCAGAACCTTACAATCATAAGGTTACATGTAGTGCACATTCGTAACGTGCACAATTGTTTCAGGTTTTCGATATTTTTAAAGCGTGAATAAAACTGAGTTAGTTATTTCACACCAGCCGTGAAAATTTGTGTGAAATATTACAACTTACGGCTTGAAGAAGTTTCCTTAGAAGAAAGAATGGATGCTAGCAAAATATAATTGTAGCCAATACTTGGGAATATAATCTATTGACAGCTTATTATCTACTATCTCTACATTACCGCTGGAGCTACTAAATAATTGTATCAATTGCATCAAAGGAGGAATTTCAACCCCTGATTTTTCTATATATATTTTTGTATATTCGTTCACAACACGTATTCCATTTTACGTTACTAATCGATATAGTTTTTGCCGTTCATTTTTTCTCAGTTTTTGAGACCGGTTGCACTCGCCACGTGCACCTCTCTTCGTCCAACACACTTTCAATTACTGAATGTTGCAAATCTTGGATTCTGTCAGTTCTCAAACTTCTTTGACCTTTAATAATCAAAATACATGTAAGATACGACTGCGAGACAATAAATGTTCGCGTAATGAGCAGCAGATGATGACATTCAATTTAAGGTCCAGGTAAATTTAGCTGTTCATCGCCAGCTACGTATTTGTTTTTGAGGTTTTTTAATGTGTAACGTATCATACCAGGTCATCCTATGAGTCTTGTCCTAACTTTAAATAAAGAAAACAAGCGCTCGAATCTTACATTTTATTGAAATTAAATCATTAATCTTTTGTATCCATGATTTTCTAACATCTTTTCCTCTAGCTACAAGCTTTTTAACTCCACTGTTAAAAAGCTCTTTCGGTTTCGTTGAGGAGAACTCTGTAATGTCAGTTTCGACCTCCTCTTGCTTTGATCCCACGCTGCAAAATCCCTTCCCAAAGAGATGGTAGAACTTGGTCGAGGGAAAATTCCTCATCAGTATCATTTTTTTCTCTCTGCTGCTTCAGACTACACCATTTGTTCCGTAGTTCACTCATTTATTCAGATGGATTTACTAAGAAAATCATGAGGAGGTTCAAACTGAGATTTCAGAGTTCTCTTCGAAACTGAAAGAGTTTGGCAGCAGTGGGTTTGAAAATCACGTGCAAGCAGATTAAAAGAAGTTAAACAACCATGAAAACTATGTTGATGATTAAATTTTAATGAAATCTAATATTTGATAACTTATTTTCTTCATTTAAAATCCAGACAGAACTTAGGGTACCCGACATTTTCTTCGTTATATTACTGATAGAGTTTTAGCTAGTTCTTTTTTTTATTCAGTTAGAATTACAAGATTACACTAAACATTTCTTTCTTCTTTTCTTACTTGCAATATTCTTCAGCAGTAAAGCATACATATGTTCTTCCATCGCTGTGTGTACAATTTTTGTGACGATTTCTATGCGTAAGGTTAAAGTTAAGCAATAGAATCTTAGTTATTTGTCCCTAGTATTTATGACGTAGTACAAAATTGCACCGTTGAATATTACTTCACATTTGTAAACATAAAAGTTACGGGCAGATTTTCTATCAGAGAACAAACTGAGCCTTTCAAAAATGCCAGTGAAACCTCATTCGTGTCTGTGGTTGTGAACTAGACTCGAACAACTATTTGGACTTAATTTTTTATTTTCGAACCCTGGATTATCAATCGAATATTATTATGCGTATAAATTTATACTTACACCATCGCACTAATAATCTGTTATAGTTAAACGCAACAAAAAATGTATCCCAAAAGCAATAAGGATCGATGAAGCATATTTTATCACTTCTAGCAATTTTGCTACCGTAACTAAATTCCATTTCCTACACATGGAAAGAAGTTTCCGGTTTCTCTCCCCTGATGCTTTATAATAATGTAAAATGTGAGTCTGAAAACCACTATTTTAATAAGCGACTTAATTATCGCTGGAGACTCGCGCGCGCATAGGTGAGCTGTTTTCTAGGCACCCACACTAGTTGGTAATATTGGTAACGTACACCCTGTCGAAACCTGCATCCAGTTCACTAGAGGTAGTTGTCATCAAAGTTGCGCCTTAGCTTCGTTTGAACATAACTTGAAATCACAAGCTAAATTTAATTCGAATTGTTTACCAATTCGAAGATAAGAGGGATTTGTCGAGTAAATGTTGTTTAAATTTAACTCCTAATAAATCGTACATGGACCTTTCAATTCTTCATTGCATGCGTTTATGAGTTAAAGCATATCCTGACTTCGAAATTACGAGCAATTAAATTGTAAAGAAAAATCCTAATTTTGCATCAAATATCAGTGCACTTATGTAATTCTGTATCTAATTTTTCAAGTGACGGATCAAAGAATGAAAACAAAACTTTGCAAGAATTGTTGATTTTATCCTGTAACGTAAAAGAATCTTGACCCTGCCTAAAGCATTCTCAACATTCAATGAAGGGAATTAGCAATGGAATTGGTAATAAAAGTGATATCGAAAGCTAGCTAATAATTTTCTTACACATAAATCATATGGAATACTGTTGCTGCGATCAGATATTATTTATTCCATCTTTAAGCCATTCAGAAAATGCACATGACAACAGCGTATATACAGACAATTGCTTTGTTTCTTTCACACTTGGTATGAATATTACCGAGCTTAATTTCGCAAACTTGGTTGAGATAAGGGGAGTAATAAATACGGTAGTCGTCTTGATATAAAGCGCGAAGCAAAGATTTTCTCGTACTCTTAACCAGTCAATTATAGCGCAACGATTGCGGAAATTACGGGAAATGAATGTCATTTAATCTAATATTTTACTCAAGTGATATTAAGAAGTGTCTGCAGCTTCATTCTAATTATTTCACTTATGAAGTATTGCAGGGTCATTATTATGGTGAAACTGAGTAACCTAAGGGATTGTTCTATCGCAATGAGACGGCGACAAACACAATTGTGAGTTGGAATAAATGAATGGAGCCCTAGGTATAATAACAACCAAAATACTCGTAATTCTGGGAAGCAAGTCTCGCATGGTACATATGCGAGCCATGTTGGGCTCTTTAGCAACTTGTGAAGAACAGAGGGTCAGAGTCTGAGTGAGTAACGTAGTAATCGATAGCGGTGGAGGAAGGAACTCGATCTGCTAACAGACTCGGGACATTTGTACAGAAAAACAGGACTGAACTTAAAAATCATCTCGGTGAGCTCAATCCTGCATTAAGAGTTTAAATTTCGGTTCTTTCTGTCAAAGATGATGGTGAATGAAATCGTTCATCATAAAATTTGGAGAGCCGGGTGAAAGTTTGTCACTTTATTTCCCTCTGCGCCTTGCAACAATTTTAGAGACACCGCGAGTTCGCATGATGGAGATGCATCAGTAAGCCAAGCCGACAGACAAAAATATTTTCATCAAAGGATAAGTGCACGCGTCAATTTAATCACCGATTGCTTGTTGCGGGTAATTCCATTATTTAAAATTCTATTCCTCTTGTATAATTCGACAATTATTAGAATTAAAAAAAATCTGTTAGGGTAAGTTTCATAGACTACAGAGAAGGAATAAAAAGCGAAGGAAAACCCTTAAACTTAAAAGTAAAAAAATGTAAATAAATTAAGGCCAAAAATAAAATAAATCTTAAGAGATGTGCTGTAAAATAAATTACACAGCGATAGTCATATGCAATGCGAAAGGAAAACCAAATTCCGAAAGTAGTGTGAAAATTTCAGACGAGTCCGTGCGTTGGGTCTACCTCGTTAATAGTCTTGAAATTAACAAAGCATTTCGATGTTCCTTTTGTCGTTCAAAACAATGCTTCTTTTTTTAATATAACAATCATTTTGAACAATAATTATTAAATCGTCCCGGATGGAAGAAATTATTACCACACTGTCACTACAGTGAGAAATGAGTTTCGAGAAAATTACTGCGTGATCATAGGGACAGTAACTGACGTCACACACCCATTCCATGAAAATATTTGACTATTTTAGCCACAGTAACTGAATTACTGAATAAATTTCAAGATGATTAGCAAACAAAAGTACATAAACAATAAATTCAATATCATTTACATTTTATAATATATACTTTGAGAAATAGTCAGATTTAATTAAAAAAATAGCAAACCGAAAGATAATCATTAGAATATACTTTCCACTCGTAGAAGTGATAAATTTAACATAAGGGAAATTTTTTAACAATACCAAGAATATGTTATGAAATTGATTAATAAATTTTACTCAAAACTTCCACCGAGTTTCAGTAACGCCACCGTGGATACTGCGCGTAAATTTAAGCTGGAATTGTACGTATTTACCATGCCAGGCAGGTGCCACGAGCTGAATTTTTCTTAGCTTCATTGTGAGTCAACACCAGTGAAAATGTTTCATTTCAGACTACCTGGCCTGGACTAGCCCAGATGAAGGACTTCCGAAAACGCAGTTTGTTCTCTCTTCCTACTTCGATTGAACGAATAATGTTACTACTCGACTAACTTTTAACTAGTCAAAAAACAATGAGAAATGTACGCTTCATCGTTACTTATACCTCAAATTAATATATTTTTCTTTGACCGGAACGATCACTTATATTTTCGGTGACATCCAATGCTTCATTTCACTAACGACAGAAGCACGAACCAAGATGTTTGTATGATTAATTAGATTGATTTTCTATCTATTTATTTCAAGGATGCAATCATTCTTTTACTTTAGAATTGATTTCTAATTAAGAGCTTCAGAGTTACATCACTCAAGCAGCCCGCTTTGTGTAGAAAATGAAAGCTTATTAAATTAAAGAATGATAGAAATGTGAAAATTCTAGTTCTCGCGATTTGCAATCTGTACTAACGATTGAAATTGCATGTACTATACGATTTTAATCGTTCAGTAGCTCTGCTACTGGGGAGAATGATGCTTAATTATGCGTATTTGGCAGCGAATTGCTCTACAAATTAATATTATTGTAATATGCATTTTAGTTGCATAGAAAGAGCACAAAATAGATTTGTTTGTCATGATATGATTTATGGCCTATTTAATACTTGGCTCCATTTGAATATGCTTACAGTCCACATCCAAATCTACGGCAATTTAGTTTCTTCCTTTGTTTATTCCGTGCGGTACAGAGAAGAATACCTGAATTGAAATATATGTATACACAACAGGTTTTAATTAATGATAGTTTTTGCAAAATTTTTGAAAAGGGCTAATTTATTTATCAGCTCCCTTTCATTGATTTCCTGAGTACAAAGCTAATAACATTCAAAATTTCACTGCCTATAATCATAAAGTTTATAAAAATTGGAAAAATAAAATCAGACCTAGCTAAGCCTTAAACAAGTTTTGCGTCTAACGTAACTACCTTTCCTAACTTACAACAATTTTATTCACGTACGCGACCAATGGTCATTAGAGTAACTTATTAAACAGATGTGGAACGAGGTTAGATTTCACCTAGTGTTGGCCTATTTATGAATAGTGAGGCAATTTTCTTAATATCAGTCGGCATTTTACGTGCGCGGCTTGCATCATGTAATGTGAATCTTACGAGAAGTACAAAACCTAACAGAATTATTTTCGAGTAAAGACGGCTCCCTACCTAATTCTCAAGCCTGGTCTTCGTCATTTTAATTAATTAATTCAGTGATTATATGGGAAATACTTACAGCCATGTTAGTAAATCGGAGTTTTGTTCGTTTTCAAACCTGTCTGAACAACGCTGCATTTACCCATACTGCAGCTCTATTATTCTCACGACCTCAATGTTCACGATACTATTTATATCGCATGTTTCCATTGAAATTGTATAATCTACAATGTGCAAGTCGAATTCGATTTTCTTTTTCTCTATTGAAGTATTTTTTGTGTTTATTTTCTTTCGAATCATTGTTGCATGCGTGATTCAACCCCACTTCGTGATGAGAGGGTGCAGGGTGCAAATGAAAAGACTTGTGCGGATTAATTTTAGTTGAAATCGTTTTTGCGGTGGGGGAAAAGAGATCGACTGGAGCCGAGTTCGAGCCTTACATTATGGCGTGTCGGGGACACGAGACCGACGCAGTTCCAATTATTGTAATCCGAAGTGCAATTAGTGAAACCCGAAAAATCTTTTCCCTTCAAATTATAACCAATACGTGCGAACATTGAACCCGGCTAAAAGCCATGCAGTTAACTACGTCATATACCCATAATAGTTGCCCACGATGAAATTTAAATTGAATTTCAGAGGAATTAAAATTTTAACAACAATTTCGAAGGAGTAATGTAGAAGGTTTTTTCGCCTTCGTAGTATTCTGAGACAACTTATCGTGGCCTACAATTCATGTTTGCTCGTCTTTCGTAATGTGCTCTCTCAAAATAAAACAAATATGCTATTGAAGTAATTGAAGAACCTGCTGTCTGTACCTACACAGAAATCTAAACGTACGTGCATGAATGCCCGTTCAATTGAACTATACATACTCGTTGAGGGAGACTTGAATCTTACGCTTGAAGTCGAGTCCTGCCTGTCGGTTCATCACCCTCGCAATTTGAGAATTAAACGCTAATACGATTGAAATATTCATAGCTACATTAAATCTGCGGAAGGGGTAGGAAGGCCAAGCTCATTCTTGTCTTGTCACGGGGAGATTACAGCGCCCAGGAAGCAATTTGGTCTGAAGAAACGTGGTCTGCCCATGGAGACAGTCTATTGCTTGAACTCGTCAGCTCACCTGCTGTCCGCCTGGCAACAGACTCAATCACGCCCCGCCAAATGAGGTGTGCGATGAACATGACTCATGCAAATGCCCAATTGCCGGCACGCCGTTTCTAGTCCGTTCCGTCGGAATCGGAAAATTTTCTGAAGTGAGACGAGTAATGTCAGGAAAAATGTTCTATTGGTAGCTATGCAATGCGTTGAAAATCAGCTATTTTTTGTTGAAAGAAACACCGAATTTTAAATGTTTTCAGTTAAAAATTCAAAAAGAATGGAAGTGATCATTTGTGTGGAAACTCAGCATTTCGACCTATGGATTTTGTGGGAGAAAAATGCCAAATTTGCTGTAAATCATTGTTCTCCTCTCACAAAAATGACAAGAGTTGAAATCTCGGTTCACGGCTGGATAATTTTTGGCCATGAGCTGTGTTGCAATAATTTTTTAACGAGTGCAATGCTGGATTGTAAGCTTGCTGCCATGCGCTGTAAGAAAACGAGGAATATGAAAAAAGGCGTGCAGAAATGGGCTCGACAATTCATATCGACTGCCCTGTTGAATGACAAGTTTGAGGCCTAATTTTCACGAAATCTATAGACTCATAATTCCAATTCTATTAAACTTTGGAGAACGCAAACGAATAAAATTCATGAATATTCACCTTCGAGGACTTCAAAGCTATTACTCATTCATGAGCCATCAATCGAGTATAACTATTTATAGAATATGCAGGGTGTCACGGAAACATGTTACCGCAGTTAAATCATTCATTAAGTGTGAATTAAACATCTCATAATCCTTTTCAAGCTTTATGACGAATAACATTGATGTATTAATTTGCTGCTTAGTCTTACAGTATTAAATACTGCAACAATTATAGGATATTTAATAAGTACTTGATGATCATTCATAATGTAGCAACATTTTACCATGACACCCTGTGGATCACCAGCTCCTTATTCCCGTTCAGTAAAAAACTGACCAACAAAAATGGATGTAAAAAACATAAGAATTCTAAAATATTTTTTTTTCAATTTTGAGAGCTTTGAGAATAGAGCGACAATAGGCGGGTGATAAGTGCAAATGTTAAAACGTGTCAGACTTTCAAAATTTTCCTCTAAAATCTAGTATTAAATTGTCCTGAACAAAGAGGTGAGCTATACCTTGGGATTTGCATGAAGTCGTCGGCGATGAAACAGGGTGTCAAATATGCATCTTTCCAGCGAGAGAGAAAAACACCGAACAAAGAAGACTACCGTATGATTCAACAGATTGCGTATTATGCTGATAACGATCTTGTCAGCTAGGAATTCACCACGCAGTGAAATAATTTGAGGTACTCGTTGATCTATGCCGGGTTTTAAAGAAAAAAAGGCACAAAATTTCACACCTACCAGAAAGTGGTAAACTAAACGTTTTTGCCTTTGCAAAACTTGGTAATTTTTTTTTTTGCTTCTGATACATTAGCTGTTTAATGTTTGTAAGGAGCAAATTTGAAAACATAATTGCTCACGAATAATTCTTTTACACCTCTACTTCACAGAAATTTTCTAAGTTTCCATTGCCCATATCGATACAGTTGTGATATCTTGAGATATCACGCGTGCGAGCTATTGGATTACGATAAAAATTGTCTAGCATTGATTCCTCAGTATCTACATGCCTCTGACTACCAGCAAGCGGCTGTACCTAATAAGGACTATGTATGCGACCAAATATTAATATAGTTGAATGTTTCTTCAAAAATACTTATTTGCCACCCTGTTTTCCTACTTTCGTTGTCGTTTGAACATTTTTATAAAAATTCTTATTCACTAAACATTAATTAATATCGGACAACATCATCTCGGTGATTACTTTGTTGAGAATTCCAAACGACTCAGTCAGAAGATAATTTTTGTTGGAGGCTGAGCTTTCGAGAAAATAAGCATTTGCAGTCATCAGAGTAATGTAATTCGAAAAACAGGACTGAAGTACTTGCACCCCGTATCATAAATACCGAAAATATATACCAAAATAAACAAAAAAAAATTTCTCAGTAGAATTTTGGAAACGATTACGGGTGAGCTCAGTTGAAAAACAATTCGCCTCAGCTCGCCCGTCCTTGTTTCCAAAATTCTACTCACGAAAAACCACTCCGTATCATAAATACCGAAAATATATACCAAAATATATAAAAAACAATTGTGGGCATAATTTTGGAAACAATTACGGGTGAGCTCAGTTGAAAAACCATTACGGGTGAGCTCAGTTGTAAAACAATTCGCCTCAGCTCGCCTGTCCTTGTTTATTATTTGGTATGGTCTTATGGTGTCATATTTTATTTATTTTAATTCTTCCTACATCACTGCTCCATCTGTCACCATAGCAGTAATCCCTCAACTATCACGGGCGTTCCGTTCACGACTCCAAGATACGGGCGAAAATCCTCGAAGTATACAAGCAGGTTGTGTGAAGTGATTTATTGTGGAATGGTGATATATATATTTTAGTATCTTTATACCCAAAGGTTTTTAAATGACTTCCATTCACATTTATAACCTTTTCTAGATCTTTAAAGTGTGCTAGACATGTACAAAATCCATCGAGACTTCTAGCCAAATTACGATCAGCCGTTCAAATCTGCGATGACCTAGAGAACAGTAATATTAATTTATATCGATTCACCGCAGACAGCGAAACTTGATCTATGACGGAGCGAAGTATAACTGGAATCTTTGGCATATTGAATATTAATATTGGCTTTCTAAAACACTGAACATCAGTTTTTTTGCATTCTGAAACCCGTCTTTTCCTCATAGTGCTGGTCGTCTCGTTGGTCCCTTTTTTGTTATGAAACTCACATATTTGATGTCACATTTTTGTCTGTATGTTCACTTCCAAGTTCATAAACTTCATATATTTGAACTGTGTAATAAAATAGGATACATCTCCCTAAATTGTCGTAGGTTATTCGGGGAACATTTCACTTCAGTAATGACAAATTTCGATTGAAAATTGTACTAATTTTGAGCCCGTGTTCGTGTTCTCGTAATTTGTGCGATATATTTCTGAGGCAGTCGCAAAATTTCGAAGAAAAACATTACGTGAATGTGTCTTCGCTCATTCATGGGAAAACTGTACAACTGACTCAAATTATTTCATTTTTAGTGTGAATTGAAGACAGACCTGCACGTGCAACTAACATTCGTTACGAATGATCAGTACGAGACACTGCGTCCTCTTGACATAACATACCAATCAATTTACAGGGTGTCCCACAAAAGAAGGAATAGGGAATGAAAATAATATAATTCAAAAACTATCAGCTCCCATTGTATTCTGATTCCATCATATTCCTTGTCCAACGCTTTTTAAGAAATGTTAGACGTTTTGATATAGTTTCTTTAAAAAAATTCACCTGTAATTACATTCTACTGAAGGCTGTCAGAAACATGTTTGCGTAGGAAAGTCAAGTATTATAATGCACATGCCACAATTGAATTTTATTAAATTGTAATTAAAAATAAAATTAAAATTAAATCCATACAACTACTATGCAGTAAATCTTTTTATTAAAAATTATGTGAACACGCTTTAAGCTCCAATTCCTTCTACATGTCGTCTATTTCTGTTCACGCGTTTTTGAGCTCATGATCGCATCGATATAACAACTCGTTTGATTAACTGACGATCATTATTTAGTGCATTGAATTCGTTAGTGTTTCTTTCAATTCTTTAGCGTTTTGAAGAGGACTAGAATGCCCCATAGAAAATAATCACACGGTGTTAGTTCTGGGGATCTGGGTTCCCCAGATTTCGGGTTCCGTTTTTAATGAGACACCCTGTGTGAGCAATATCTTTCCTCATTAGTCTTTGATAGCATCAATTTGAATGTGTGTCGGCTGCCTGTGCCAGATATGAATCTAATTACATAATCTCTTTGCGACTATTATACAACCTCAAGTTTATGAAGGTTAATGGCAGTGTACTAATAATGCATAATAATAGAATGCTCTGGAATTCACGTTCAACAATGTTCTTGTCGTTAAATTGGTCACACGTAACGGATATTTCATGGATGAATAGCCCTCAGATAATACTATTTCAGAAAATAATTAATTTTAATCATTAACAATCGAAGAAATTAATTTCAATTCTATCAACCCTGATAGTCCTGAAAACAAAAGTAGATATTCAAATTAGTTAAAAAATTGTTAATTGTAGGAACATACTAGTGAGGTCAGATGCCAGGTACTCGATATACAAATGTATTGCTTGATGAATATTGCCAGGGGATCTGATAGTCCTCCAGCTTGAAAAAAGTTGATGGTATTGTAGCATAGGGAAACTTTTGAGCCCGAACTGAGATGTTCCTGTAGTACTCCAAAGGCTAAGTTTCCTTAGGCACGCAGTAAATAATATAAGACAAATATCGTAGATCTACAGGCAGCTAATTTTCATTCTTAAAAAAATTGTTGCTTCCAACATTGGTTGTCACCGTTGCGAAACAACCGGTGATTTCATGCCAATGCATGGAAAAGTCTCTAGAGTTGGTTATGTACCGTAAGGTAAATTTAATTCAGATATTCATTTTATTGCACCTAATATGAGACATGTTAGAGTAACCAGAACTAGCGTGGGTTGCACTGAGTGTCTCCATTTAAAGTGCACACAATTTATATTACGGACTGTATTGGCACGTACTCTAGGCGAAAGAATGTAAGCAATTTAAATCTTATTGTTCATCGGAAGAGAAGAAACCCGTTTGTGAGTGCTCTGCAGTAACCGTTCTGATGCCACGTTGCATCCAGGAAGGTTGTTGCTTGGGGTCGCAGTTTGTCGAAACTTGATCAGGTTCGACTGTAGAAGTTTGCGCGCTGTTACAAAACCCGGTAACAGAATATTAGTAGAAGTATTCGCGTACAATGTGAAGATAAACATTATTTTTTAATGGGAGAACAAATTCACATCTAATGCTAGTGAATCTGTTGAATTTTCTGAACTAAAAGACACTTTACTTGTCAATATGATGGAACTTAAAACTTTAATAAATTTCTTTTATGGAAACTTGTAGCTAGGAAAATGAGGCATTAATTTTTTGCTAGATGCACCAGCTAACGAAATAATAAATATTTAATGAATCAGTTGGGTGTATCCCAAAGGTAGCTCAAAGAAATAATCTGAATACATAGCAATATCGGTAGAAGAAAATGTGCATAAATATGCTTATCATGCTAAATTAAGGGAGCGGTTTTAACTTACATTAGAAAGGTTCGAGCTATTCACCTCAATGACACTGCTAGCTCAAAAAGTTAGGCAGTGCTTTAAACTAAAATATCAGGTGTTAAAAATCAGATGAACCAGACGTGAGACAATAGCTGAGCGATGTGGGGTGCGAAGTGACGAGGCGTGGCGTGTCTGGTGTCGAGATTCCGTGGGCAGTCATGGCCAGTTGAGGCCAACGAATGGGACCACAGGGAAATGGTATTACTTTAGAAAGACAGAAGTGCAAGTTTGTACAGAGTTAAGTCTGTATAAGTATGAGTGTATTGGTTGGTAATTCAACAAAATTACTGTTTGTACAAGTTAATACGATTCGGTACTACTGGAAAATTATACGCAAGGTAAATTTTCTTGAATAATCGTGCATGTGCGTGTCATCAAGCTCCATGTACAATTGTGTAAATGTTGTTTGCGATTTTCTAAGTTAACTATACAACTGTGGTTGCGGTATGCCATGCATTTAGAGAACGTAAACTAATTTTGGGCAGGCAAATCTGAAAGACAATTACGAACAATGAAAGACAGAAATGATGCGGTGTATCGTGGACACGGGGTGAGCTATGAAGCTACTGGTCATCTATGCTGCGGGTTGTGCATGAGACGCCCTCTGATTCGATGGATAGAAACGCCAGCCACAGCAACTTATGTTTGCCTATTTCAGGTTCGTAGAACTGGCAGCGATTCTTCGTCTGTTTGCTCAGAGACTAACTTAATGTCTAAGTTTTGGCATAGATATAACTTTTCCTACATTTTCAAATGTAAAAACAGCAGCAGTGGCTGGCTCAGTTTGCAATCCCTGCTTAATTGAACTGATAATTATTTATACATATAACCTTTCCTTGCCTGCTTTCGCGGAGGAAGTAAATGCTAAAAAATTTAGCAGTATCAAAGACGGAAAGAAAAGAGTGCATGTAACTTGAATTTTATATCCTACTCATATTCGCCACTGGATAAGTTCATGTTTTTTCTTCATAAATTCCTGTCAGGTTTTTCTGCATAGTTGTTTGAATCCTACGTCTCGTAGATTTTGACGGGTGAGGATAAATAGAGGAGGTAGAAACAGAGAGTAATTATTAATGCTATCGCTTAACAGAAGTAACTTCCGGATAATTTCTTTGTACATCGCCACAGATCAGTAACGCCTAATAAGCCACTCATCGTTAAAGAAATTGTCTTTTGCCGTTTTAAATGAGCCATTATCGATGATGCCGTTGCTGGAGTGCACCAAAGAACGTAGATTTTAACTGCGTTGTTACGCTGAACCTGCTAGTCGAGTTGAAAAAAAGTGACCCCCAGGCAACAGTTACCGCGAGCTGGGAACTCGTCCAGACTATATAAAGAAACGGTCTCCAAGCCGTAAATTTCAGTCTGGTGCAGAACGCCGGCGGAGAAGGAGTAAGGACGCGTTCTCGAACTGACGTGAGTGAACCTGCACGATCCCAGACCTCCTACTTGATTGCTTTTATTACTCATTTTATTCGATAACAATTAATTAATCTTTTGCATGTAATTTTGAATACTATTTCGATTAGAATTGTGTTCGAAATACCACTTTGTATGGCCAAGGCTCGCTTTCGTTCGCTAAAAATATGTATTGGTTTCAGAATTATCAGTTCCTGCCAGGGGTCGATAATTAATTATCGACCCCTGGCAGATTATAATCTGTTGCCGAACGGACCATAAAATTTGTAATTGTTGCAAGTAATTATAATGCTATAACGATAATGACAGGGAACGTTATGATGTTAGTATTGATGATAATAATGCATAATTAATCAATTATCATAATTGTATTCTACTCAATGAGCTCTCACATGTATCTTTTCTGTATCTATAAATAAATATGAGGTGAAGTATAGATGCGAGTCACCATGTTTTTAGTTTCAGTAGTTATTAGTGACCAAGCATTATTAAATCTCTACGTTACATATAAATTAGCTATGAAGTGTTACCCAAGACAGTAAAACTTCTCATGCGAAACTCAAACATTGCCTCATGTTCGTATTTTGTACAATGTTAATAATTTTTGTAAAAATTTTCGTTCGAATGTTAAGGGTTTCCTCCATGGTAAGTCACGGTTTTAGACTCGCATTTACGCGATATAGCTTTAGTACTATATGAATATATTTTTGTTGTTCGCATACAATATCTGCTAAGCCTGTGCTTAGCGAGTCACATGATTAGCAGTGTACATTTTTATGGCAGAGTTCATTTTACTTCAACTTAAATTCTACCATTTATCTGATGCTAAAAAAACACGGATTGTTTTTCGTCTCTGTTTAAAAACATTTTGATGATTTTGAACTCCGAGCGTCCTCTCTCTAATTAACAATTTAAAGTGTCTATTTACGCAGCGTGGGTAGGTTGAGGAGCACTGTAGCTTGGATCCATCGTGTACTCCCAGAAAGATGCCTTCATGCTTAGGGGGCCAACACACCTCACTCAAGTCTACCAGACACTATCAGTGCTCTTTACTCGTTCGAAACGTGTGTTCAGGGAACCCAGCTTATCGCATGACATTAATAAGACGCTCCTGAATGTACATGTACAGCTCCATCCAGAGCGGCGAGATGTCATTCGGTTGAGCGATGGAGTGGATAGTACAACATTAGTCATTATGATGGGAGAATAGGTTAATATAGTCACAGTAACCCTTTGGAGGCCATGGGATAGGGTATAGGCAATAGGGTTTGGTTAGTTAGGTTTGTGTATCCTATGCTTTGGGGACTGGGTACCCCAGGGGGACGATGTTAGGTTACCTCAGCTCCAGCTAAGCCTTAGGGACTTCTATCTTTCGTGCCCACTTTACTTCTTTCCTTTTCCATGCCTTCTTCGCTTATGTTTGTTTATCTTGCCTTCCTTTTGTTTCCTAACTTGTTGTTGCTATGCGCAGGATATTTTGTGTGGGAACACACCTGTGCATAGGCTCCACGTTTTCTTAAGTCCATACTGACTAGTCCCGTCTTTTCGCTCTCTTGAGATCGCATTCCATGTGACTTGGGAGCTTTAAGCTAACTACTACTTCTAATAATAGTAGTAATATGATCAAAGTAATGATACTATGAATAGTTCACTACGAAGCCAAAAAGAAACTGAGTATAATCGGTTTTCTTCCCGATAAATAAATAAATTAACAAAATTACATAAATTAGAACACAATCATTAGGGTTGAATAATACTTGAATTCTGACAATGTTTTAACTGATGATGCGTTCGTGTGATCATTGTTTGACTGTTAATTAATGTAGGAATTTGCCTAAATGAAGGCCTTCTTTGATCAAATTTGGAAACAAATGTTGGAAGCCACTCTGACCTCAAACTTTGTGCATACTTCAAGATTTTAGGTTGGCAAATACCACAACGTCGTGGGATTGATGTCCAGGTTGGTGGGCTCTACATATGCTTACGTGGACGTCCACTGCAGAAGGACTGTTCAGGACGTCCACTGCTGAAGGACTGTTCAGGACGTCCACTACTGAAGGACTGTTCAGGACGTCCACTGCGGAAGGACTGTTCAGGACGTCCACTGCTGAAGGACTGTTCAGGACGTCCACTGTTGAAGGACTGTTACGGACGTCCACTGTTGAAGGACTGTTACGGACATCCATGTCGGGGGAGCCCAATTTCAAAAGCTCCAGCCCACAAAGGCTTTTAGGAGCTCTTGCTTCATATTGACGATGCTCTTAGAGCATAGCATATGGAGGCCAATCGTCCTTGTAGGAACTTCAAGCCCAGAATGGTTGTCTTCTCAGGGGACTCTCTCATGTCCATGCCTCGGCTTATAGAAAGCCTTGTCTCAACTGGTATATAAAGTTCTTACGCCCAAAATTATTTAAGCCGTTTTATTATTCTTAAATATATTTCTACAAGTCTTTCAATAGGCAACTTTTTTTAGCAATGTTTGTACCAAAAGTTCTGGGGCTGTTCTGCATTGAAATGCAAAGTGAAAGTTTCTAGAAGAATTGATGATTAAAAAGTAATGAACAAAAATAGGATACGAACCATGTCCATATTTATTCGTACCCATCACAATAACCTGTTGCGAAGTGTTCATTTATTCAAAACTGCCACGAAATGATTTTAGTATTTCACTCCAAGGTTCTCGCAAACATCCAAAAATCTTAGACTACTCATCTTTTACAGTTTCTTCTAATTTATTCTTTAAGATTCTAGGGTTTCCTAGCATTTATCTTAACAACACCGCCCCCTCTCCCCCCCACACACAAATTTTCGATCGGATTGAGTGAGATCTGGGCTTTGGCTTAGCAACTGCAAAACATTAACTTCATTGTCTTCCAACCATTTCTTAACAAATTTTGCACAATGCTTGGGGTCATTGTCATGTTGAAAGACCATACCGTGAGCTATGGAAGGCTGTTTCAAGTTTTTGCTCAGAATTTTGACACATTGGTTTTGTTTCTTGATTTCTTCAACCAACGCTATGCTTCCAGTTCCATTGGCTGAGAAACCCCCAAAACAAACGGTTGGCCCCTCCATGTTTCTAAGTTGAATCAGTGTTTTTCTATTTCAACGCTTTATATATTCTGTTCTTGACAAAAGAAACGCACCTGTGATCAAAAAGTTCCACCTTAGTCTCATCTAATCAAAGAACCGATGACCAAAAGCTAGTCTCTTTATCAATACACTCTCTGGCAAAACATAATCGAGCTTTAATATGCTTAGCCTTAAGAAGAGGTGTTTTCCTACGTCTGCATCCTTTCAGTCTTTCATTATTAAGTGTTCTTTGTGATGTTGATCTCGAAATTTTCATTCCCTTCATATTGAGATTCTGCAGCAATACTTTGCAGTAATCTTTTATTTCCTTCTTGCTCTACTTGTCTTGCCGATCGAGGCGAGAGATTCTCCTTTCTTTTTCGCCTTTCTGGTTAAACGGGTATAATTTTTTACGAGTTTATTCGCTCTCATTCAATACAAAGTTTGCACAAAACTGACAAATTTCCAGGGTGAATTCATTCAGAAAAATTAAACTCTAAGTCATATTTCCAAACGTAAATGTTCTGTAGATTCTGACGTAACTATAGTTCATTGTAAAAACTTACTTTGTTTCATGAACTCACAAACTATGCATTTTTTCCTATGCATAATTAGTCTTTTTTCTTTCTACAGATTTACTGAAGCCTAGTGAATATAGATGAAATCAATGAAGAAAATTGATAATTTTCGAAAAAAAAATTCTCATCATATTTGGTCTAAAACATAATTATATCTCCTTTTCCATCAGCTTCCTGACCCCTCGTGGCACATCAGCAGCGAGCTAAGACTTCATGAAACTGGCGTCAGCTCTTGTCACTGGACCGTCTGCGATGAAAAGCCTCACTCGCCTTCGAACATTGGCCGTTAAAATTTTTACCACGATAAGGTGAGAGAGCTATTACTCTACGTGCTCTACTTATTTTCTCAACATTAGGCAATTAAGTTACCATTTTGAAAAACTATGTTTGTGATTTAATGTATCTCTAGATATTGCATGCTTAAGTTTTATCGTCCTTCGATGGAAAAATTTCCTGGTTTTTGGGCTTGATCATAATGACATTCCATAGGTTATGTGAAGAACGCAGAACGAACCGTCGTCACAGAACCAGTCTAGGTTCTTATGTACAGGATGAACCTGAGGAAACCCATTTTTTATAAAGAGTGACTACTTATTTGTTTATCAAAATAAGAAAACTTTGAATTTTAAAGAACTTTAGGTATTTTAATGCATTGCAATTGACTTGCCAAAAAAAGAAGTCGTACAACAGAGAGATCAGGAGAGCGTGGGGACCAAAAAATATCATCGAAAGGAGAAAGAACGTGTTGGGCGCAGATGTGTCGAATAACTTATTTGGAGAGTCTCTCTGAGTATACTGTGATCCCAATCTGTTGAAATTATAGATGTTCCTTATATACCTCTCGCTCGCCTAATGAGCTCTGGATTCAAGAAGTTATTTAACTTGACATAGCAGCACGTAGCGACACTGCATTTCCTCCCTCTTCAAAAAGTTAAGACCAACGATCCCAACTACTGTACCATAGAGTCACTTTAAATCTGTGAAGTGTTTGTTGTACACCCCTTGGGTTTTCCGGCTGACCAGAATAGGCAATTGTATTTGTTGTCAAATTCATTCAAATGAAAGCGTGTTTCGTATAAGTTTTTCGTATAAAAATCCGTAAGTTTTAGTGTCTGCTTTGATGAGAGAGGAAGATAGTTATCGGGAAGGCTCATTCAGAAAGAAGCTTCCTAATTTTTCAGAAGCCTCTTTCCCGATCTCCTTGACACACCGTACAATTATTTCTCGTTTAAGCCTGATTGTAAATAAATACGCGTACTGTCAGTTCATTTTCATGGTCAAAAATACGCTGCCTCAACTTGTTCAGTCGTCTTTAGTGTAAAAATTTAGTTGTGTCATGCATTTGCATACGTCGGGATGACCATCCGCAGTCTTGAAGTCAAAGTTAGAACGCAGATGTATAGTCGGACTGGTGTCCTTCTCCAGCAGGCCCATGGAGTGATAATCTTGTGGTAGAAGACTTAGTCATTTTGCAATATTGGGACAAAATTTCTAATCATGTGAGTAAATAAATTATGAACACGCATTATTTTTTAACTGATTGAAAACTCAACAGGAAATGTAGTTCTTATCCTCAGGCTGTCTCGATATCATATGTGAGGTTTAATTTAGTGCAGTTACTCATATATTTTGCAATTTTTTTGACATAGGTGAATACATGTTACTTTTTACATCGAACAAAACATAATTGTATTCAGACCTGTACAAGCTTGTTGCTTCAAATCTAATATCTAATACTTGAGTAAAATTTTCAATTTTTTTCATGAAAGATAAAACGTTAGCTTGAGCTTATTGCACCTAACTAATTATAGACGAGCGTTGCTTGCGCACGACGAAATTTGGACACACATGCATCAACATCAATTTCCGCCTGTTACACTTGCCATTACAACTTAGGGTAAAAGATTTTTTACTTTTCGATGCACGGAATCAAACGCTAGTGTAATATACTATGCTTTAAATTGCAGTTATTAGGTAGTCACATTTCAATTTTTGCAGGAAAAGTATAAAGATGCTAATACCTTAGCATATGCATGTAGATTAGCTATACCACTTGCAAGTTGCTATGCTCAATATAGAATTACAATTGAGCAATATAACTTTAAAATTAGTTATTATGCAAGAAGCCATAAGTTATCATAGTGAGGTTAAACTTAGGCTAAATTATTTTTATCTTCTAATGAATATAACATACGATAAAACATTCCACTTATAAAGAGTGCTTTTAACAACGATAGAATGCGAATACTTCTGAAAAGTATGCCACCAATATTATGCATGGGCCAACATCATGGCTTTCTGTCCCTGAGCGTGGGATGAGGGAGTCGGGGAGTGCCGCTGGCAGTTGATCACACCGATCACACCAAATGTGCTGATGTCCTTTGGGAACATCGAGTGGAAAGATATTACCCAGTGGCTGGAGGAAAAGGATCTTCCAGAAATTATTTCCTTTTTTTCAACCTCATTGAGGGTACTTTTTGTTTTTCAAGGGGCTGAAAGCATGGAAGATTGAAATGTAACTATTAAATAAAATCTACAACGGATGAATGTTTTACGTAGAGTTTTTTCTGCAAAGTGAATTCATTGACCTCTTTTTATATTTTTCATGAAATTTTGATTATTCCAAACATACTTTGTTTTACGCGATGTAAATTCGTATATCAATCCAATATTGAATATTTTTGCAATGAGTAACTTGAACATAAAATCCCCATCAAATTTCCCTGTGATTAATTTCAATTTCAAGACTATCGCTAATTTCACAATGTCCTTTCATTATGAGCAAATGAACTTGTACAAGGACTTGATGAACCGCAAAAGCACATTCTTCATTTCATATTTTTTGTTAAATTTGTACTTGTATGTTTGTAACGTCATGTTTCAACTTATACTTTGCATTACTGTCTTCAAACAAATAAGTTTTAATTGACATTGAAGTTGGTGGAAATATTCTAAGTATTCATTACAAGAACAACTTTAGGTGATATTATTCATTTAAGTATGCAAGAACACATATCATACAAAGAATACACATCGATTTCTCCGTTATAACTTCCGCCGTGACCTGTCGCACCCACACGCAAATCTGCGAAGGCCTTCTCAAGGACCGGTTTTGAATGCATCGCTTTCTTGCTGAATGAATCGCTTTCTTGCTGAATGAATCGCTTTCTTGCTGAATGCATCGCTTTCTTGCTGAATGAATCGCTTTCCCGCGGTCATGCATCATATATGCCTCACTTGGCAAACGGAGGATGACTGTGTAGGATTTTAGAGGATTTTTTGTATTATGAGTGTGTATGATTTTGTTGATTTTGGAGATTAAAATATACTATGAAATGCTTGAATTGAGTTTTAGCCTACTCTACCCCATGATTTTTAGATAATTTTAGTTACCCTGAAATTATTCTCGTTATTAAGGTAACCTTTTTTCTCTATTATTGATTGATCAATTTGTATGACTTTTAGGTCATATCACGTAATACGTTACGCTTCACTTATTGAATCCATTGTTTATTTACTTTAAATTTATTATTTTCGTTTACTGGGCCTAATTTTCACAACTAAAAATAAAAAATCAGGTGTCCTGTGAGTACTCAATGGCTGATTAGTAGGGCTTTGACTCTGCTCTTCCTTCTCACATGTAACGAGTAATATCTTAAGCCTAGCAATTAACACATTTACTGAGCCTTCCAGAGAACATATAGGAACATATACAAGTTAAGTAAATTGCCATGTTTTTCTGAGTGATAACATAAGTTGTTTATAATATTGACTAATTTTAGTTTGGGTTTTAAAACGCTTACTTATTACGTATAATGATAACTGAAGAGATACAGGTTCGAAAACTAGTGTCAGTTTTTTCCAAATTTCTTTCTGTGATTCTAAACATTAACTTATCTCACTTTCGAAATGAGCACTGAAATATACTTTTCATTATTGGTAATAATTCATTTCATTGATTCGTAATGGAGATAGTGTGATCACAAGAAAATGACTATCGCTAGAGGAAGGAATGCTATATTAGGGAGAAATATGTATAACCTACATGAAACATGAGTATAAAACTTTAAATTTTCCAAAGCTCGAAAGAAAAAAACTGGACCCTAGTGCAAATGGCAAATAGAAATAATTTTAAGTAATTAAGATTATCAGCAAAATATAGTACTTTATAATTCTTTGTGTGCTTTCATAAGATGCACTGGAACAAAAAATACTTAACATTTTAGATTCTTACTGTATGTGTTTTTAGTTTCCATGACAAACTATGTTCTTGTTTTTAAACGAAAGGGATTTGAATTACCTTGGGAATGGAATGAAATAGAACTGTATTTCAAATTTGAATAGGAAACCTGTTTTATTTGGTACTCATGTTTATTTGGCCATTCTTGCGATGGACAAAGGACATTTATCTCATATGAATGTTGCATATTTTTTTTTGGTGTCTTTTTCAAAATTTTCTTGCCTCCCCTGCCCTTCTTGGGATGAAGACGTATCGGGGCATGCACCGAGGTGTGCTTATGCTTTTGGTTCATGAATTTGTTTTGCATGTACCCATGTCTCAAAACTGTTCTGTACGATCAGTTTCCGTGAAAATTGGGGAGTTGGTGACCGTAGTTCGTTTGTCTACGTACATGTGTTGGCAGAGCTGGTGCAAGGCACTTTTGGTTTAAGAACAAATTTTATATCGAAGTGCTGCTGGTTCTTCACCACTATAAGAGATCATCGCATTGTTTTGTTACAGTTCAATATCAGAAATATTATTTCGAGACTTGCTTGCAATCCTCATCTAAATTAACTCTTCGAAACATCATTTTTTGTTCCCTCAAATATTCTTAATTTTAAGAATTCATTACATAAAAGCTAAACTGCTGAAGCTCTCTCTTCTCATACAATTCCTACTTTAAGTTTCCAGTCAAGAATGACGAAAGCCTTAAAAAATGCATTCTTTTCCGTTTCGGGACACTCGATACCTCAAGGGGCACGCCCGTCACTCTTCCTTCTCCACTTGCCTCCCTCTCCTGAGGAGGCGCAGGGAGTAGAGCGCCCTCTCACACGTGGGCTGAGTAATGCCTGTTGATTGACCTTCCTCAGCCCTTTCGTTTTACTCTTAATCGTGGTCGCATAACATGATAGTTATTTGATGTCATTGGGACTTGGGCGTTGGGACTTGGGCGGTGGGACTTGAGCATTGGGACTTCGGCATAAGTTTAGCATTGGGACGTTCTGCGCCGTATTCGCTAAAGTCAATTCTGCGTGAGAAGTTTAGGCAGAGTTCTGAACATCGTGCGTCTGTGTGGTGTTCCCATTTAGAAAGGAGGCGAAGTAGCTGTTTTTCTGTGAGGGATGCTGGTTGCTAATTTTTTATTGCTGATTACATCAGTTTTTATTTTAAGCTATCGACAAATGTGGCTGTTTATTCATTGGATAAATGATTTATTCCGATCCTGGTTTTGACAGTGCGGCGTCTATAAAGCTGGTTTAACAGTTACTCTGAACCTATAAGCTTCATTTTAAATGAAAATTGAAAACCAATGAAATAGTCATTATCCTGCCCGGTCCTGCCTACTGCTTGGCCTGTGAATTGTTGGTTGGGACAAAATCTTGGTGACCTGGTCCGGTCTGGCTTACCCGCTCAGTCGCACCCGGGATGCGATGCGGTGTGGATGTCTGTGCTACTGTAGCTGTTCAGTCACACAGCCGGCACTTGCCCACTTGCTGGAGGAAGTCGAATTAGGTCCTCAAACCCAAATATAACTTCGATTAGGATGGAACAGCAGCTTTCGCCACCTCATACTCCAGATACTCCAAACGGCAGGTACGTCACCTATACTTACAAAAGTAGGTCAACCGAGATATTTAAAGATCAAGCAAAATGTAGTACAAATTTGGTATTTGTTTGCAACAAATGGCAATCATTGACTGGTTTTTATGTCACGCTTTTTATGGTACGGTTAGCTTTGATAATATTCGCTATCGTGTAAAAATGTTATCAATGTCTAGAATAGGGTTTACTACAATTTGCGATTTTGGTGGGAGTTGCTTGCGGCAGATATGTAGCACTGTCTGCAGGTGTGCTTGCAGCCGTGAAACTTGGCAACAGTCGTGCAGGCACCGATAGCAGGCGAAGCAAAATACGTGTCGGTGACGTAGAGACTTTCACTGGCGTCGTCCTCAAGCACGATTTAATGCAACAGACACTGACACGCATGCGCTTGTGCATACTTGACTGTCAGAGCGAGTATTCAATTCACATCATGTATTTTTTCGAAAGCACGTGTCTGTGGTTCTTTTTGTCGCTTCCCCGCATTTTCATGTTTTATTGGACATATTTGGCCACGCTAAAATAGGATATGATGCAATGTAAAAAACATTTGGCTAGAGCAACTTCTAGAAGTAAGAGTTCAAAGGCATGTATGAAAATCAACCTTCGATGGTTCTGTCAAGTTCGATTTAGAAAGATTATGCACCAATCGTTTAAAAATTTACAATGAATTTCAAGATTCCCTGGTAAGGAAGCAGTGCGACGAAAGAAAGAAAGTTCGCGACGGTAAAGCATGTTAAAGTAATAACTTTAATCAATCGATTTCATTTTTTAGTCGCTTTGTTTTGCGACTGTCAAGCTTCCGCTATCACTTTAATCAACTTTTTTTTACGTGAATGGCGGTACCACTCACTAAATAGAGTTGCAGAATTTGCAAGGTAAGTCATGTTCGTTAGGCTATTTTCGAAAACGGAATTATTTGGAACTTCCCCATGCAGACCGTTAAGATAAGGCTTGGTCCGCCGCCTTATTTACACTCTATGAAACATTTTCTCCAACTTCTCTATTGCCTCTTTCAAAGCTTCATATTAATGTGCACTATTATCTAGCAGTTCATATTCGGGCTAACAAATCAGTCTTTGCATGCATGGTCAAACGTAAGTATTCGTCATGTTATTGCATTGTGTAGACGATATTCAAGTATTGGATTTCGTGATATGTAGGGGCTTCAAATCAGTATACACCTCACCAATTGTGTTTTCATTATGTTACGTTTATTAATGTTCACGTGCCAGTACTTTACATTGATTTAAGCTTCATTCTCGGTCTACAGTTATACATTTGTATTGATTGGACGGTCACGACGGTGACAGGCACGCATCCACGTGGGCTGCATCTGTGGTGCACGTGGTCTGTCTGTACTCTTTTAAAATAAGTTGCAAGAGTGAAAGGTCTCGCGGTGGAAGTCATTTCACAACCAATACTTTTGAGTCAATAGGAATTTCTCAAGTGACTTTCCATCGCTCTATCATGGGGACGATATGGATGTAAATGTGATGTGGAAATCAATGAGAATTTAGTATTAGTAGATTGTGTGTTTATTCCCACATTGGATTGTTCTTGCACTAAACATTGCGCGACTTGAGATTCTCTTAATGTCTTGAAACGGTCTGTATTCTACTGTACTTTTGAAGTTTCTTCCCAAGTTGGAGGATTCATCAGGTTCTCCATAAACGGTCATATCGACACTGTTAATGAAAGCTCCAACTTTTCGCCCTTCTCTTTCCTCAGTAAACTGCTGGAAAAAAACTTATGAAAGGAGTGTAACTTCATGAATATCGGCCCACATAAATATCGGCCCACCTGCCGACTGCGGTGCTTTGCAACGGGAGGTTGAGTTTGAGTTCTTCGCAGCGTTGAAACCATTCAAAATCTAAATATTTTGAATGGCATTTTGTATTATGGTTCACATCATAATGTTATACATTGTTTTTTGGTTCATCACTCTGAGTATAGTTCAATGAAAAGTTTTGGTATTTAGGGGATACGAAATTATTCCCAAATAGTTTACCCAGTTATTGTATTAATTTCCTTTACTAAAACGGACTGCTTTTTCTCTGATTTATTTGACCTTCCCATTTGTGATTTATTAGCTCATGCAGCTCAATTGAATTATTATTTTTTGTAAAGTGGTTAACTCCTTGTTTTTACTGTGGGTAAGCGTACTGCTTAGTTGAAATTTTTTATTGCTCTTCTGGTAGAAAACAGTTTAGAGCCAAGTTATCCCATGCAGTGTACGATTTTAGTGGAGTGGAGCAAAATTTGCATTTGAATTGTTTTATTGCATACATTCTACTTTTATTATCAAAATCGTTTATGACACCGTTAAACAATGTTTGCAATCTATTTTATGGAAAATTTCTGATGTGAAAGGGGGTTCTATATTTCTATATTTTTAAAGGTTCAGCAATTTACAGCATTCGTTAGACAGTTTACCTCCAAATGATTCACTGAAGTAAAATTCGGAGTCTTAAATGTCTGTCTAATCTTTACCTAATTCATCTTCAACACATTCACAAGTAAAACATATAAAACGCTAGAAAATAAGGCAAAGGTCCAGTTCCAGCTCTTTAAAATGAGTGGTAAACAAAAATTCTCCCGAGGTTTAATGATTCGCGTGGATGTTTTCAATATTTGTTGAAAAGAATTTGATAGGTGTCATGATGCTTTGAAGCAGTAGATTTGTTGTGGAAACTGTCTAAGTATTGTCAAGGTATAGAACTTGAATCTGATTGGTATCATGATGCATCAAAGGAGTTGCCTTGTTGTGTAAGTTGTTCTAACATTTTCTAATTCTGTATTTAGCTTGTTGAAGTGCATTTATTTATTCAAAAAAACAATGACATGGTACGGATATTCGTACAGCGTATTATCAACAAAAGCAGCATTAGAAAATAAGTCAAATACAGTACTCTACGTGTGCTGAGATGTACTGGAAGAAACGTGTTTCCGAACATCGAAGAAATGATTAATTCTTAAGAATAGTGTATTAGAGAATATTTGAGATGAGTTTTCGGTAATTTTCTTGTGCTGTAGAACATAACTGAACAAATGTTTTGTATCGAAACAATACCGAGCCTACTAGGCCTGTGCAATAGCTCTTGGAAAAGTACGTTTGAGTAGCGTTATCATCGTTAATGGGTGTAGGAAACAACAAATTAAGGAAGAATTAACGCGTAATCCTACGAACAGAAGAGGTAGTAATTTTTTAAGTTGAAGCATTAGTTTGGATGAGCCCATTGACTTTCATTCATGTTAAGGAAATTGACTTAAGCTTTGATTAAGGAATCGATAATAAGCGTCTAGCATCCTCGAGCTGAATCCCATTGAACCCGAAAGCGGTAGTGCGACTAGTTTAAAAGAGATTATATAAATGCAATAAAGCCTGCATAATTAATTTTTTTTTAATTTGGAAAGCTCACGCGAGGGCAACTAGCGTTGGAATTACACATCATCGATTTTTTTGCGAGTTATGAAACAAAGTAAATTTTGTGATGCGCAATCGTGTCTCGCTAAATCGAATGTATTTTTACGCGGACAATCATTTGTTAAATTGAAATGTGCATAGGTTTTTTCCATCATACTGAACAGAGCACATTTCAACACGTTCTAAAGATGCCATTGTATAAATGATCATTTTTGTTTGCTGAATTTTTTACATTGTATTCGTCAATTTCAAGATAAACTTGATTCGTTGTGATAGAAAATTTTCAGTCTTTCGGTCGTCGCTAGCTCATTACTTTGAGTATCCTGGTCTTAGTTTTCTTGTGTTGCTTTTTCACAGCAGCTTTATATGAGGCGTGTGCATAGAATTATTTTACAGCATTTTAAAATTTTATGTCATTGTGAGGGATGTTTAAGTATGGTTAACCTATTTGGACTTCTAGATTTTAAAATTCTACTTTAATATTCAGACTCTTTCAAGCAAATACTCTTTCAATGTTAATGTGGTTGACAACTAGGGTCTTCATTATTAAAAATAGTCGTTTGTAAGAAATTGCATAACCCTAACCAATCAGAATATACAAACATAGAGTTACTGCATGTTATGTGTTAGAGATATTGACAAAATTGTGATCATGTAGTATACATGGATGAAACAAGAAAGCCATTTAAAGAAAGAATAATTCCGCATCCGTATTCAGTTCGTACAGAATAACACTAAAAATCTACTTTTGTATTTCAATATATTTCCCTAATTGGACATCCCATAAATCATTAGCAATGGAAAATTCCTTACCAAAAATCCCATATGCGCCGAGGCGTTTTCTTAAGTATTTTACGCCAGATTTAATCTAAATTCTGTAAATAAATGTACATAATTTTTGGAAATGTATGAACTAAAATAATTAAATCAATGTTGCAAACTTAGAACCAGTGATATTCACTCTTCAGCCTATTTATCTATTCACATTATGATACTGATCAGATTCCTTTCTTCCTCAATTTTTCATCATACTTCTTTCATTCTGAAGACGCAACCTACTTACGGATTAGCAAATTAAAAGTCAACGATTTCCTAATGCTTGTCCCTTGAAAACGCACTATTTTTAAGAGCGTGGAAGTTTTGGTAGAAAACTAATTAAACCCAGTTGATATTTCAACAAATTACCTCACAGGATGGATCCTGGGCATCCTTATGCCATAAAACTATATAGGTTTTGGAGATTAAGTATTCATTTACTTTTATGATTGTGATTTTCAGTTTATCTAGAATTTAGTTATGCAAAAATATGTTTCAAATAATACATTGGTCAGTGGACTTATAACTTTGTTTTTAATGGATCATTTTGTGTGTTTTTCTTATGGCCAACTCATGTTTTAGAGTCCTTCGAATGGAGTGGTGTTCATACAAGTACTACTAGGTTGTCTCACATGAAATGTTGCATTTGAACATGGAAGAAAATTATTGCTGTAAAGTGCACATTTTCATCAAAATATGATCCTTGTTTTCCATGACCTTGACACTAAGATGCTGCTGTTACAATATCGCCTTGTTGCAAAAAATAAAACATGAATAGTTCCCTTTACAGACCACCAAACGGTGACCATTAACTTTTTCGGGCACAATAGTGGTTTCGGATAGTGTTCCGGCGATTCCTCTGCCTCTAACCATTGCCCAATTCTTTTGTTCTTATCGAAGAGTATCCATTTCTGATCACATCTGATGATTCGATTCATAAATGGACATTTTTTGAGCCGATTAGTTGAATAATAAACTACGCTAAATACGACATTTCATGTAAGACAACCTCATATGTACATTCGATTTTAGTAGAGCGACTAACAGCCATTTTATCATTGTATCGACGTTCTGACTGATCCATTCACAGGATGCTTCAAGTTTGGTGTAGATTTTATGCGACATGTTCAAAGAATGAGTGAGGCATAATTTTAGAGGTGGACAGATACGGATCCCTGCTGGGGTTTTCCTCTATTATATATAAACTTTGCCGTAAAATATTAAACTTTATCAGATGAGAGTATCTTCAATTACATTCGTATGAGTACGTGTATTTCACTATATTATCTTTAATTGTGTTTTATGTTCAACTATACACGTATGTAATTATATAATTGATCTAGGCTCATATATGTATTGGATTGAGGGAAACAGTAGACAATCCAACTGAAAATTAATGTAGTATTTATTTCTGATTCATTTTTCTGAGTTTGGTTTTTATTCTCAAAATGTATCCAAATAGCGGTCAGAAATGCCTGAAGAGCAATTGTTTGTTATACGCAGCAAAATTTAGGTAATTGAAATAGTGAAATTAATAAATAGACAAAATATTATAGATCCCTATTGAATGGTCAAGGTTGATGTTAGAAGCTTCTGAGGAGAAAGAAGTGCTTTATTAATGCGAGAATTGATTAACTTATTCATTTATTCGACACTATGTTAAATGAAGTAATTCTTTCCTTTTGTGCGTGTGAGCTTTGTGAACAAAATACAATGTGGTAATATCAACCCTTATTTGACTCTTTTTCCGTTGCAATTGTGGTCACTATCACGGCACAGTGCACATGGTGTAGACTCACAATTGCACTGTGATTATGAATAATAGGTTTTCATGAATTTATGTTATTAGCCGAGGATGTCAATTATCTTACTTAAACAACTGAGATTATTTAGGTGCCTTCAACTTCTGTCGTCATTATTTTTTATTACGATTTCATCTTCTTCTATATTGCGCACAATTTCATTGTTCTGTCTCTCCTTGATTTTTTTATTTCGATTTATTTGGCTTCAACCTTATAATTTTAAGCGAACTAGATGTGCAGATTTTTTCTGTATTGCACATATATTTAATCCGTTTTTCAGTATCAATTTTCCCTGCACGTTTGTGTGAAAGCATTTTTTATGTTTATCTTTTCATTTTCAAAAACTTCGTCAAACTCTTACCATACTTTTCATTGTTTACTGTTCCTCCAAAGATGAAGCAGTACACATACTCTTTCTTCTTACCTTACGTGTTATCATCTAATATTTCTTTTTTTTGCGTGTGCCATTTACTAGTATTTGATTTCTTTGAGCATATTGATTTACGAGTATTTTACGTATGTATATCGACTAACTTTTCTAATTGTTTTGATCCATTTGGGAACCTTTACGATGGCTCTCTAGTTTCCAATTAGCCTGTAATTGGGGCTAATCCATTACCTCGGTGTACCCTCAGAGATTGGCGCATAATCCATTCACAATCACTTCAAGTGAGCAGGATCTTTTACCTTCACTCCATCTTCCTCCTTTCACTTCCATTGTTTGACTGACAACTTATTCATCTATTTCTTTACTCGATCGTTTGATCCAGTTATCACTATGGGTGCTAACATTCTAGCATGCTAGTTTCAATGATCGCTGAGACTTGAAGGCGTATTTTAACCCTGATCTCTGCACGGGAAATGCTGTTGTAAATCCTCAGCACTTGGGATTTATTCGTAGTTTTTTGGTTCCTCAGCTTGCTGTTCAAATAGGTTTTTTAATCGTTTTATGCGAAAAGGAAACGGCTACTCTCGTGTAAATGAACTTCTTAAGGCTCAAATTTCGTATGATTCTTTACTTTTAATTTTAACTTTGAAGCTAAAGGGTGTTACACGTTTTTCATGTGTGAACCAAAGACCAGTCAATAGCGCCGGTTCAGAATATGATTGGACAAGCATAGTTTTTGTTCATTTATCTACTGCAGTGATCATAGCTCCCTTTCATGTAATGTGATGTATTATCATAAACGAACTATTTTTAAAAAATTAACTGCTAAATCGAGCATTTTTTCTCAAAGCACTTAAGTGTCGACTACCGAACGAAATAACTTCTAAGTCTGAAAACACATTGCTGTGCAGTCATCACACCTGCTAGTTGCACCCCTCGGAATTGCAGGCCACTTTGAAAGCGAGCAATGTACTTCCTGGTCATGAAAGTCAAAACTCCGAGGAAACCCTAGAACTATGCAATGCTCTTACTTGCTGGATTTCTTTTCTTGTCGTTTGTCATACCCTCAGATTTACTACAAAACAGTGACTAAATCCAAACGTACTCATACTTTAGGCTTAGTTTTCCTGCCCGCCAGACGATGGAATTAAGAGATGTCTTTGACCTGACGCTTTCTATTTTCATTGAATAGCATAGCATGTATCTTGTCATTTTGGACCAATTTCCATCCGTGAAACGATCTCTGATTTATTGAAGCATCAAAATGTGCGTGACCTATTGCTTGGTTAAGTTTACTTGTAGAATTTTAGGTTAGATAAGGTATTTGCTACTTGCAGCTCTATTACTAAAGGCTTTGCAAACATCCAAATGAAATGCTTTGATTTTTGTTGAACTACACATAGTTTTCTGTCGTGTGTGCTGACGAACAGTTATTTTCGTGATTAGTTCTCAGTTGAATGCTTCCTATTCGAATACTTATTCCTCCAAGCTTTTACATTAACGCGTGTTTTTGCTCGTGTTGTAAACACTTCGATTATTCCCCGACCACACGAATTGTTCCTGACACACATTGCTCAGGGAACAGGTCGTCGTGATTGTAACTCTTCCACCGAAATTGATCTCTTCTTCATTTAGCAAATTACCTTAATGTCCTAAGTGCAGCGTTGCGCTTTGTTAAATCTAGCATAGCGGTACTATTCTCACTTTATTTCTCGTGTATTATTTTGTCTTTACGGGTCATTACCTCAGTAGCTCGTTCCCACTCCACGCGCTAGTTTTGCAGACGTTATCTGTCTCCTACACGCTCATTGGTTCAAAGTCGACGCGTCACTCATGAAGCCATTTACAAAATTTATTTCTTCTTTGCTCCTGAGGTCATTAAAACCTCCCGTCGACATGGGAGTCTAGACGCCTTTTATCAAGTCCTCGCCACATCCCATTCAAATTGGACATAAATATTTTTGTGAAATCTGGCCTATAAATCGTATTAGTCAGAGCGCTTGCGCACTTCTTACTTATTCTTTTTCTAGTGACTTGGCAAGCATATCGGCGTGCACCGGTACGGTACGTTCAGTTGTATCTTTTGCGGTCGGTTATTCATCGTTATATTTCTACTACGTTCTGATCAATCATGTTCTTAAGCAATTTGTCTCATGTCCCGTCAAATGTGAGTCAGTATGCACGCGACCTAATTTTGCCACGCGACTAATCTCTCTATATTTTGTATCCTTTACTTTTTCTTTGCATTCATGATACAGTGTGCATGATCGTTGGTGGTCTCGCTATCTCTCAGAAACATCTGGCATGCTGATAAGAAATTGTCTAGCAGAAAATGGCCACAAAATAATGCTACTGTGTCGCTCGCTAAACATGCCAATACATCATATTTAAGAAATAAAATTCCAATGCCGAAAATAAATTCGGAGTTTATTAGGTTTGAGATCATTTGAGCAAGAGTCTTTGAGGAAATTAAGTGCGTGGAGTGAATAATTTGGTTCTTATTATGGGAATATAGCGTAATCGTTGATTTGGCACATAATAGCTTCTCTTTCTGGGCCATCTCGAGGTGCTTCATATTCACACGCTCAGCGTATTCTTTGCTCAAGTGTTAACCAATTTTTTTTGCACCAGCCCTCGCACGTTTTCTTACGCAGTAACTAGCTTTATTTTCGTATCTATTTTTATGTCTCTTTCTTTTTCTTTCTTGTTCGTACTTCAACTTCGAGCGTGCCAGCGCTTGCGTTAAATTATGTGCATGCGTGATGTGCCCTCGGGAGCTACACGTGCAGCTTCTGAACGTTTGCGTTGAGGTACACACCATCTTTATGTCTTGAAAAATCAATGTGCTTATTACGAGTAGGTACCACATCGTACCGAAACTTTCATCCGGTTTTCTATGAGTTCTTTTCTAGTTCTAGTCCTTTCTCTTTTCAGTGATAGATAGGCATTTTGGTTCTTTTTTTCTCGAATGTGACTCGGTTAATGAAACTAACTAGATTTCAACCTCTCTTCTTTTAAACCATTAATTCGTGCGTGGTGCCTTTTTTTGGGCTCCTAATGGTTATAATACTTATAATACAACTTTATGACGTTGTTAAAGAAATTGAAATTTTTTATTTGTATACTGTCCAGTGTCCATTTTTTTTACTTTAGCAACTAACAATAGAGTAAATGTCTGAATAGAATAATATTAGATTTTTAAAATTAGGGAGTTTGTGCCCTATGACTGTTTCCCGTACAATCCGCGTGGTAGCATTTATTTCAGTCATTAAAAACTGTTTTTGTTTCAATCTTTTTCTGATGCATCTAACCTGCCAGCAATGAGTCTAAAAAATGAGTAAAATTTATTGAGAAATAAATTTAATTCATTAATAGGCTCAGGTAGGCTTAAATTCTACAGAATGATCTGTAAGCTTCAAAAATATCAGTTAAATTTTTATCTTAATCTGTTGGAATGAGAAATTTTCCAACAGAGAATTCCTCTGGGATTCTTTTATTTCACTAAAGCAGTGTGGCGTCACATTGCTACATTCATTCCTTTTCGGTTAGCCAACGAAACCTATTTTTCTTTCACAATTTTTAAGCGCTTCTTATACTGACCGTAACCATCAGCTACGATTTCCTAATTGTCACCTAGTAACTAACAATGTGCACTTCCCATCGTGCCCCATAATACGCTCCATCTGTTGGTACTGACTACGTACCTCGAGGTTGTCAGATAGGCTTTGATTCAGAACTTGACTCTATTTGTATTCATTATTATTACTATAGGGAATACTTATCGTCTCGAATTACGATTATGTCGAAAAAATGTTTGAAATTCATGACTATGCTATAAGACACTAAACAGTCCGCACGTTGTTCGTGTGGCATACCCGTATCTTTCAACCTTGAAGGGTTGACCAAGCCTTATCATTTCACGAAGATTGTCATTTGGCTCGATTGTCACTAAACTCCTTGCTTAGCTCTCTAGTTGTAAAGGTTGAATTTTCATCAACAGAAAAATGCAATTCTCCATTATCGTGTCCTTTCACCCATGTTTCTCTTGGCTCATTATTGAGACTGAAGTAACCCATTTCTAACGGGAATATCATTCGCAAAGCCTTGCATTGAGTAAATCCCTTTCATTAACGTTTAATGAAACTTGATCGTGTTAGGTGATCTTAAGACTGAGCTTGCTGTATTTCTTGCCTGAATTTATGCCAGTAGAGAGTTGCTCTTTACCTGCAGCGCACATTTAGGTCTGTAATAATTGAAAAGTAATCCTATGACTGTTTTAAACAGATTTTCAATATGGTCAACAAGCGATAAAATCTAATATCTCATAATTCAATACTGAAACAAACTTGTCAATGTAGTTTATATTGCTATACATGACTGTTTTTGATCTTCTCGTAAGCCGTTATACTCGGGGAAAAATTCCGTCAGCTTCGGAAAGAAAAGTTTTAAGTCGAATTTTTAACTTTCTCTCTTTTTGCAGAGTTAAACCCTCTCAAATTATTATGTTATTACGTAAGTGATGATAGTCTAAATAAACAAGATAGTAAATTGATGTTGCGAAATGCGTGAAATTCTTCGAATGAAACGACAGGAATCCATGTGCGAATGAAATAAGGTTTTAACTTTTAAAAATAACATTTTTTCATGCATTTTCATGGGCCGCATATTTGATTTTTTCACCGAGACTGGAACTGGGTTGAAATATTGTGGAAAATCTCTGACATCGATGAATGATAATATAGATATTAAAGATAAAACATAGTGCCGACATCCATAGAAGCCACTAATGCATGCCATCTGTAGGCAAAAATACAATTTAAAGATTGTAAATCTCAGGCTTACTTATTGTTTGATGAAAGACTTAATAAAAGAAATCTTGAGATGGAGCTGCAGTAAACTAAGACTGATTTGACTCAAAATTACACATGAAAATTAGTGGAGCAAAGCCAACGATACAGTGAAAATTGAAGGAAAATTTGTAGTTTGATCTACTACATCAGAAAATCGGTGAAGGCATGATTTGATTTTAAGGATGTTCTATGAATCAGGCAGGAAATTAAAGCAAAGGAATAATAACATAAAGATACAAAAAATTTAGTATTGCGTTTTAAGTTAAAATTACTGTGAAGGAGATATGAGGGTCCTGTTTTCGTTCTGTCGTGCGAACGCACGACTGCAATCGAAGTGATCGCTCACTGATAAAATCTGCAATGCACTCCTTTGACGTTGATGTCCTTGGTCGGCCCTGATATGAACATAAAGTTGGGTGCATTTAGAGTGTCGTAACGCTGAAGATATAGTCGGAGTATGCGATAGTGAGAGCACTGATCCTATTTTGCACTCAATAATTTTACGTAGCTGTAGTTATAATTTACGTGTAACTGTTGATATTTTGGCCCTTTTTGCTTTCTACCGTGCGGAACTAAATTCACCAGTTTGATTTATTTACACTCGTATATAATGTGTATCTATCTTCGGACACGAAAAAATTCGAAGTGTTCTGACTGTTAAAAAATTTGCACTCGCGAAAGTAATTTTTACTCAAGTTCAAATGCATGCGGTGGCATGCAAATTATGGCCCATTCACCTTGTATAACTCATCGTCAAGTAACTAAACTTCTTGCGCCCCAAATGACCGATCTAACCATCGTAAATCGCCCAGAGCCGCCCTCGAATTGCGCGGCGATGCTGGCTCGCCTGGGATGAAATCAACGCTCGCTCTGAGGGCTCGGTGGCCGCAGCGACCTGTGCGCCATAATGCGTCAGCAGTCATCGACCCTCTACTTCAGTGTACTCGCCTGCGAATCGACCATCATTTGATGACGCTAAAACGAAGCTGGCACTGGCTTCCAAAATTGTGAGAAACCTGTGACTGTTGTTGAAATTGTCGTTGATGATTAAAAATAGCGTGAGCAGTCATTCACGTCACTATAATATTATGGCAGCTGTAGGCGGCGTTTGGGCTTTTGTGGAAATAAGTGTAATCAACTGTTGATAATTCTTTGAACAATGAGTGAACAGAATTAACACTAAAAAAGCTGCTGTGAGCTGTTACTGATGTGATAAAAAATTGCGCGTGAAAAATTCTTTCACGCAGCGAACGATATGATGGAAATTAAGGGAACGGCTGTAATATGGCTTACTGATTTAGTGTATCAAAAATGCCGAATCCAGTAACTACTTTGGAGAGTGTCCTATGAAGCGCGGTCAGGAGACGGCTCGGTTCAAATAAAAAAAAAAGGAATATCATACTCTCGAACTTTCGTGATGCACATCGTGAACCTGAATGAAGGTCAGCAAGCCAAAAGATATTGAAAGCGAGCATACTCGTATGTTGACAGGATTTATGAGTTCATCAGCACGAATACTCTGGAAGTTATATGTTTCTTAATGACAATAATCTCGGACGTACCCTCATTAATTTTGTTCGTTTCGTACCACTCAACTTAAAGAATAAAATATACCGTACGTAAATATTTTATGTTCTCTTTAGCATTCTCAATGAACGCTAAGACTTTACAGTTGGTTGACTACTTTTTTGCTGTAACTTAGCTCCTAAGCGCCGCTCATTTTCACGATTGCCTACCATGTACGTATGTTTCCAAAATGCCGTCTTCGGATATCCACCTTTTGGATAACGGCCAATCTAGAGATTGGTGCTGCACTATAGTTTATAAAAATGCACTATTGCTATGCTGAGTCTCCCTGGGGCACAGCTACGGTCTAATGAATGTCATATTGCCCTTCCCTTTTGTTTAGGAAATGACACGAGTAGAATGTTTCCCCCCTTTGATACGTTTCTACATTGAATGTGATCTAGTTAGGCTATTTGTTTTTTGTTTGGATTTGTGAAAAGCAAGGTGACCCTCCATAGTGGCATTAGCGGACCCCCTGCTTTTTAGAGTGTTACATACCATTAATCATTTTTTATTCCCTTTTCTCAATATAAATATTATTTTTGTGCGCAGTGTATACCGAGGTCACAAGTATTTTATAATATAGGTTTCATATATACAATAATGAGTCAAACAACAATGAGACGGCGTCCTGAAGTGTGATTAACATTGCATTCCCAATTGTGCATTAGTTGCCAGGAACAATACGTGCTCGAAAACTATGGTTGTTGAATAATCCCTTCGCAATTGAAGTGAAAAAATTATGGTTAGGGCGGTTAGCATGCTGCGCAATATATACTCCTTCAAATTATGTAAGTCAATTTAATTGATAACAAAAATATCAATTATGGAATACGAATGTACGTTTCTGTTTGACATGCCACTGGAATATATTGCACTTCGATTTCTGACGTACGCCGGATACATGATGAAGCGTTATCGGTAGCTTCGGATGTTAAATTCAATTTCAATTTTGCGACGTAGGTCGTAGTCCGTAGCTGGGATACGTGCTTACCGACAGGTGTGTTGCACATGTAGAATTTAAATAGAAAAAAGACAGAATCAATGCACTGATGCTGTCGTATATGACTTCACTATTGTATGCATAATAGTGAAAGTAGAAACTTTCAATATGTGTGGTTACTTTAATTTTTTTTCCCTGGATGACGACAATAAATTCAGTTATGTAAATAAATTGACTATTTCTTTTGATTTTTAGTGATAAATTTGAGTTCTGGCGATTGCTATGGTTTGAGTTTTATTTATTTGATAATAAGTAAAAATTAAGACATTAGGCTGAAGGTATAGCTTCATGGTTAGTCAATAAAGTTACTCGCTACGCGCGTTAAATTATTCTTTCGAATGATAACTAATTTCAAAACGAACCTAAATTTTGAAGCGTGAAGCCTTTTCCGAGCATAAATTTTCATTGCTTTATTTACAGTTTGTTATAGAAACAGCGTGTCTTCTAGTCCAAAACAGAAAGAAGCAGTATCACGTGTTTTCATGATATTATAATTTCACGGTATGTGGTTCACTAAGTTGCCAAAATACTCTCGAAACGGCTTCATCTTACTCGTATTTAGTTTGTATTTTTGAGACCTTTACGACGTGCAAATTGCTGAGAGCTGAGACATCGTGATACGACGCGTGTGTAGTCCTCTTATTTCAATTTATGCTCGTCCTCTAGGATATAATCGAGGTCATTCGTCCGCCTAACGACCTGTTCTTCAGACAAGCCTTCGGTTGTGAGCGCGAAAAATGTGTCACGTTCCTTGGAACGGTAAAGAAATATCTTCCGATTTGGTTCAGACTTGTTTTTCATTGCCTTGCAAATGCGAAGCGTGATTTTCATTATTTTTTTGCACAGCTCAATTGAATCACTTCTGGAGATGAGCAGTTTCTATTCTAACTAAATCTTCGAATATTTGGGAAGAATGTCTTGCGTCACATAGTGTCAGATAATTTTACATTTACGCTACATTTACCATTACGCTATGCACGGTGGGTAGTATTATTCTTACATTTGTACGATTCTTCTCATTTTAAAAGTAACATTTTTTCACAATTGTTAACCGTGACTCATACCTGATGTATCAGTTGTTTCCTGTTAATGAGTTTTCGTAAATGTAAAATTAACGTAAAAGTTAGACCAAGAATAACTTTGTTGCTATCAAGTTGTCATCACCTTCAATGTTTGCAGAATGTGAATGCTTTCCTTAGTGCTTAATATCTTTCTAGATGAACCAAAGTATTCCTTCGTCTGGGCATCCTTTCTGTAGAAATTTATTTTTTCTTCGTCATAACTAACGTTTTATTCATCATAGTAAGCTAATATCATTAAACCACTGAATGGAAACTCTTGTATTCGACATAATCTGATGTATTCTTTAAGCAGTTCCTCAGCCTAATTAATGAGATTGAAGAACTGAAATGAAGCCGTCACATAAAGCATAAATAATTAATGTAGATACAGAGGCAAATGCGCTCGTAATTGCGTAAACGTCTCCATTAAATTACGATGCAAGCAAAGTGATTTGAAGTGCTTTTTCATCCGTGCAATCACGAATGTTTCAATATTTCTTTAAAAGTGTCACATGTCAGGCAAATGGGCTACAAAATTAATTGGTCATCCATAATGAGTCGGGTGATCTCTCTGAACAGGACAGATAGATGGCTTCCTTCATACCCATTTATTTCCTGAGTACAGAGAAAAGAACAGGAAGCGGAGTTTTTATCCTCGAGCAGAAATACACTGCGGTGCTTGTATTCTCGGAAAGAAATATACCTCATATTGTGGTGCGAGAATACTTTTACGATGAGAGTTGGCAGCGAATACCTCTACCTAGTTCTTTGACGTCTATCAAGGTAAACAGAATGAGTTAACTTTCTGTAGGTTCGATACTCTTATTTCACTTTTGCTTTTGTACTTTATCCCTTTGTGCAATATGTACAGTATATGCTGAAACTGACGGAGGGCCATTCATGTTGCCGAGTGTTTATGCCGGGATTTAGAGGTGCTAGAGAAAGAAAGCGAACGAATTAATATTTGTGGGTACCATAAAGTTCGGCATTACTTTTGGACGCTCACGTCGCTAACCAATTTTATGCTAACTCAAATTGGCATAAAATCAAGAAATGAACGCGACTCCGCTGTCACGAATACCAATACTAGGAGTTCGATTAGGTTTTTTCTCCATAAAGGAAACAGTTTCTACGCAATTATGTAACAATAATTTTATACGTTTCATTTAGTAATTACGAAACAGACTCATCCCATGCATACTTCGAAATGTTTCATCAGTTCTGTTGTTAGAAGTTCAAAGAGTAGTTGACTTGTTCTAAAATGTATTTTACATAGGTTTGAATTGTGTGATTGTACTGGAGTATACAAGGAATATGTAACTTGCACAGTGGGTGTTCTTATATGTGTTGGAATATTGATGTCGCTCATTGATGTGGGTTGTGTAGGTAGGTGGGTATCAGTGTAAACTATCAGGAATATTTGAGAATTAATTTTTCTTGTGGCTTAAAATAGCTTAAAGTAACATTCCCGATTTAAATTACTACCTTCGGCAACAATGATTAAAATTTTCAAATAATGTTAGCCCGGGGTGCAGAAAACATTTAGCGCATTTCAAGCTGCATATTAGGCATCTTTTTTTGCTGTTGAATTCAAAGCAACTGAAGGTTTAAATTCCATGGTTTGTTCAAGTGTGACCAAATTCTTGCAGCGGGCGCAAATGTGATGCGCAGTATTGTACCAACGTAACCTGCCGCCCGCGTGTGGAGTTGAGATTTGCGTCTGCGTATCAAACTGACATGGTAACGCTAATTCTGTTTAGGGCTTTTATAAGGAAGTGTTCGTCAAATTTTCGCAATAATTTACGTTTGCCGATTATTGCTACATCACAGGGAGTGACAGAGCTAGCATCGCTACGTCATAGTTTAAAACTATCAGTCAGTAACTTGAAATTCACAGTGTTAATGTTCGATGTGCTTCGCATGTATGGTTTTAGCTGTATGCACATAATGTCTGATAAACCGATTGGTACCACAACACGTGTAACACTGATTTCGGAAGGAACGATCTTTCTTTCCTTTTTATGGTCTACAATCATGTAAAAAACCTTATTATCTTCAATAATAATAATAGATGTAACGACGTTTGTACTTTTGAATATCTCTTCAGAGAAGCATGGATAGGTGTATTAGAAAGAGTCGACATGTATGATGTTGGGCCTTAGATAATATTATTGCTCTATTTTTTTAGAATTTGGCATGGAAGATCACTAATTCTGAAGTTGTCCATTGTTCAATCTATCTATCTATCTATATAGTACTAAAACTCTGGTCGTCTTGCNGCACACGTTTGTCTGTCGGATCTGAGATATTTGAAATTTATAATCTTCCTTTAATCCTGTATTATGGATACCGACTTAACTGCTAAGATATACTTCTGGAGACGGTTTGATTTTGATAAGTTTTATTTGACCCAACGGGTCACGAGTAGTCTACTTGTGTTTAAAAGTCAAAGCACCCCAAAAATTGCTCAAACTCAGTAAATCAATGTCATTTTGCTTGTCATAGGCTCGCGTAAATAAGAAGGAAACACTTGGCCACAAACTACTTTACTCTGAACTACTGGATATGTAAATGCTGAATGTTTTCTCGTATTTATGTTGTGGGTAATGAACATAGCAAATATAGAATCTCTTGAATGAGGTATTACTTAACTACACTCGCCTGACGTAGAAGTAGGGTCGCATTACGATTTGCTAGAAGACTGTTTTAATGTATGTATGTTTTTGACTTAAATCTGCCCATATATGTCTGCAAACAAAATAGCCGATTTAAAAACTCTGTAGTTTGTAAACTATAAGTGTCAAAAGGCGGAAATAGGTTTATTTAAAAAGGGAGAGACCTAAAACTTCATTTTATTCCGTGTTTAACTGTCGACAAGACCTCCACTGGACTCAGTAGATTTATCAATACGAACAAAATTTGCCAAGACATTCTGCAAAGTATTGACATCGACGGACGCAAAGCAACGACTTCTCGAACCTCTTATTTCAATTGTGCGATGTTAGGCTAGGTGGAATACGAAATACTCTTTCTTTTACAAAAATCCAGGGTAAAGCCCCGTCTACACTATCAAACTCTCCGGTCAATCATGAACTCGCCAAAACGTAAACGAAAACACAAACTCTTCTGCATCGTGTCCAGACTGTACATTTGGCTACATGAAGTTGTACGAGTTCAGAATGTGACAATTTGAAACAATCAATGTAAACAAACTACACTGCTTCTTGAATATATATGTCTATAGAGTTTATGTATAATATTGCTTTAATTTTATATCTTGATAGTTGTTAGTCATGTAAGTGTTATTTCTATATAAGTAATGAAGTTTTTAGTCGTATTTGAAAAATCTGAAGACGTTGATCTTCTAGCAATGGCATGCCGGTAGGATGCCAACTACTATTGATGCAGCTGCCAGCTACTTCCGGCTACTATTCATGCTAAATTAACTAATCCTCAATTTAAATATGCATATAGGACAATATTAAGGTATAATCAAATGCATTAATTCCCAAAATAATCGTTTCCTGCCAAATCAATAATTCATTTGCCTAATATATTCATAAACAAGCGAATATTCGCTGTTTCTACGAAAGTTTGCGTTCGAGTTTTCCAACGAAATAGAAAACACAAACACACCGAAATCTGTCGGCCCGCGCTGTATTTTTGTGTTTGCAGAGAATTTAGAACACTAAATTCGCTCCAAAGATTGATAGTGTAGACGGGGCTCAAGAAGTCAAAAGTGGACAAATCAGGAGACCTTGATGACTAAGAAAAATCCGACCTGTGCACGTCTTCAACCAGTTTATGGTTTCATGTCACGTGTGGGCTGTAGCTCCATCTTGTTGAAACCAATGATCAAAATTCGTATTATTATGCAAAATTATTTGTATAATTTCCAATTAAATAGCACAAATAATTGGGTGTGGGCTTTCTGTATCAGTCTTCAAAAAATATGGCCCATAAATCTTATTTCCACTTGGTCTACACTATACGTCATCTTGAGGAAGTGTGAAGGGCTTTCAAAGAACTCACTTTGCTGAGTTGGTCACCAATTTCGCTTATTTTTTTTCTTTTGCATCCCTTTCATGTAAATGTGATATTCATCACTAAAAATTAGGGTATTCAACATTATTTTATTCTCACTGGTCATGTTTTTATTCTGCGGCAAAATAGTAACCTCCGATCCTCATTTTACGGTGACAGCTCTTGATGACATTGCATTGTATGTGGTTTTAGATAAAAAAAAAAAATTTAAATGCATTTAACAGTAGCTTTTTCATGTGTCTCAGCAGACAATTTGTTCACGGATTTCTTTCATCACCAGTAATCAAAATCATTTCCGTGTCAATATTCGCTTCTCTTCTCTTCTGTATGTTTCTTATTTAAATTATGAACTGTGCCGTCAACACTTCGCCTAGCGCAATTGTTTGAACTGTAATCGTATTTTACATCATGCTTGATATCGATAAATTGCTTTGATTACCGATCCGTGCCTAATCATTTCCTTCTCGACAAATTTTCTTTGTTCGACAGTTAATTGTGGCATTTTTCTTGGGGCTAATAAATCATGAATGAAATTTCAGTTCTATAGATGTGCCTATTTATTCATTACAAACGTAGGTGTGATGCCAATTAAAATTTTAAATCTTGCTTTTTTCAACAAAACCCACGTTAGCCCTCAAGCACAAATAGTTCAAAAACTACAGCGTTTTTATTCGGTTCCTTTTTTAGTGGACACGTACCCTGCATATTGGAAGTTTTCAAACTCAATGCATATCGTTGAAAAACATTTATCTTAATTTTTTTATTGTGATTGCAACTATAATTACAATAGATATACACTTGAAGCCTTGTGTTGGTACTTTTTTTACTAGTCAGCGTTCATGTAAATTTTTCTACTCCTTTTTAAGATAAGTGAACAACCGAATTGAATAACAACTAAGCCTTTTTTCTCTTGAAATATACTTTAGGCGCCGCTGTCTATCCCGTCTGCGATCTCATTGAACCCGAAGACAAAATGACTCATTGTATGCTTCAATGTACTTGTCGTAGTTGGTATTTCCCAAAGGAGCTTCACTTGAAGTGGTAGCACTAAATTTCCGGTACATGAAAATTTTTTATGTTATAGTTAGACAACAGCCAAGCAATTGAAAATTGAAGTTCTTGTATTTTTCTACGCTGAATACTGGTTCAGTATCCGAATGTATAAATTGTCACCCTTTACTTCGGTAACTGAATAAAATATGAAATGAACGTTTCAGTAACCGATACATCTATGAAAAGCAGTATGTATTTGGTGATATGACCTTTCGCCGCTAGCACAACTTCTAATCGTTTGGAACATTTACTCGTAAGGTTCTTGCAAAGAATAGTAGGTTCTTAACCCGTTCCTGAAGACAAATTATTTTTAAATCTATTAGATTACTTCGGCCCCTTTTCTCAATCCTGAATTTCAATTCTCGCCCTAAGTTCCCGATAGGATTTACATAGGTCTAGCGACTGACTTGATCATACCATAACCCTTATTTTCTTCTGCGGAAACCACGCTGCAGTGCGTTTGGCCTTAAATATTGGATTGCTGTCATGCTGGAATGTCTCTCTCCTTACCAACTTCAAATCGCTGGCAAACTGTAAAAAAGTATGTTCCAGAATCCTGCTATAATCTGAGTATTCATTTTCCCTTCGATAACATTGAGTTTGCCATTGCTGAGCAGAAGGGTACTATGCCATTGTGTTGCCTAAGCCAAACTTCACCGTCACGATTGCATTATTGTTATCGTGCGCTGAGTTTTTCTGCCTCGCATAAATGAAATTGAAACTTGAAAATAGAAGCTGCACTAACTCTATTCCACCCAAATAACTCAATCTTCATCTCGTCAGAAAATAGAACAGCGTCTCAAAAACTTGCAGGCTTCTCTATATGTACCTTCACAAAATTCAAATTATTTCTGTCATGAATTATCATAGCTTGAACAAAGGTGTACGCGAGAACGGAATCCTTCATTTTTAAGAACTGCTTGAATTGCATTTTTTACATACATTTGTCCCAGCCGTTTCAAATCGAGTTCAAATTGGAAGTTCAAATCGAGTCACTCGAGGATTCTTTTTTTTACGGACTATAGGTTCAGCCGCACTGTTTGAAATTTTGGATGGACACCATGGTCGTGATCGACTTGCAGTGCAGTGATGTGATGTGAACCGGTGAATCGTGTCACTAATTGTTGAAATTTCTATTTCTAGCAGTAATGAAATGTTCTGTGACAAAAAACACTTTCATTTAACTGAAAAATCACTTCTCTGGTCTTCCCTGGCAATTCTTTAGCCTTCACCGTGTTAGAATAAGAGCGTTGAACAAGATCTTATCATACAAGTCTCATACATTGACTGAGGTCTGCTGTTGTACGTGGACGAAGTAGATTATGTTTCTAGAAAGTTCTACAGCGTTCCTGTAACGTAAACCTCTCTGAAATATTCGACGGCTAACTATTGCTTTAAAACTAATTTTATAGATGTGTTAAATACTTTTTGAGGCTTTGATCCGAGACTTTTGGTGATATTATCGTTGTTATGTAAATGTTTTTCTATTCGTGTATTCTTACACCGTTTTAGTATTCAGCTTATGAAAATGCATAAAATGATCAATATTTAATTACTCTGCTGTTAAGAACTATGATTATCAGAAGCGATGGTCAGCAAGTTTAACTTTTGGTCATGTATCAAATATTTATTGCACCCTCAGTATGTTTTTACGCTTTGTCATTTTGTATACTAAATTCTAATACTATTGATTTTACGTTAAATGGACTATAAATTCATACACATATGCTCTATTCTCTTATATTGAATCCGTTCTGTTATATGCCTCAAATGATGTCAAAGAGATACGGGAGATTTATATCTCCATCGAGATAGCCACAAAGCGGTCCCATGTAGCACCAGCCTTTATTTAATGTATCTTTTTTAATTTGTGATAAATAACACACTGCATTAGGTCAAATTTATTAGCAGCG
>VOMN01091535.1:0-22397 GCA_014899125.1 Orchestia grillus
AGTTCCATCGAGACTTTCATGTTTTAATTTTAAGGCTGTGATATAACTAATTGAAAAACCGAATGTTCTACACTTTGTATGGGACTGGTTTCGAAATAAATGATTTTTCATTCTTTCTGAAAGAAGGCGTTGAATCTCCTTATTTACCAGCAAAACGAAAATTACGCCCTTCTTTGCTCTGATTTGGCACTCTGTATTACTCCAGCATACAACCAAACATTCAAACCAAAATTTCCCAATTTTCGTATTATACAAGCATTAACATTGTTTGAAACTAAAGAATGGGCGTCAGCGATGTTTACATGAGTGTGTACACATTAGATCGCAATTCAAAGTAGTTTAAAAAAATAGATAGGCTCTAACTTTGTAGCTGAAAGAAAAGAAATCACATTATGGAAGTAGACTGTCATAAAAATAACCATAAAATCATAATTATAAATATGAACGATTGGCTTTACATGCCTCAGAGACAACCTAAAACAACAAATACATAAAACATATCTATATTTCGTTTATAAATGAGCTAGAGCAAGGGTGGAATATTAACGTACAGGGATCAAGGGAAGCGTAGAACTTGGTTCCTCTCAAAGCTTGTCGACGGCTAGACGCTGTGCCATCTGCAGCACGAGCACGGCATTCGATCAGCTGACGGTGTAGGCCCCACACGACCGTGCCCGTAACGCTCAGACGTACGAGGTATCACCTAAGAAAGCATACAGACAAAACGAAGTCCAGTTATTGCATAAAGTGATTATGAACATACGCCTGAGAGAAGTTTATATGTTGAAATCCCACGGCGTGCTTTTCATAATTCATTTCGGAAAATTTATCTAATAATTGAGATATGAAGTACAATAAAATAAAGATAAAATAGAGCTAAAGATAAGCAACAGACAGAACCATTTCCTTTGAGGGAGACCATCCTATTCATGTTTATAGCCAAGATCGTTCCCAACTGCAATAAGCCTAGTCTGAAGCTGCCAGAAAGTACATATCATAATCCATCACACCAGCCTCACTAACTAATGCGAACACGTCTGCACCGCGTAATAATTTTTCTTAGATGTTCTTTTTTTTAAATACCTTATCATTTCTAATTTCAATACACGAGTACATTCATTTCTCTTGACATTTTTGCCCACCTTAGTGTTGAAAATAATGCAGATTAAGGTTCAACAAGATTCTCGTAATTTTAACGAAACAAAATCGTTCAAACGCTATGTTCGCTGAATTTGACTCGACAATTCTCGAAGTGTCTTATAATACAAAAAGGTGAGCGCCCTGCATCCCTGCCGTACGGTGATGGGAAGAGATGAAGTTTTGGCTAAGCTATCTAAAAAAGTCTAGTCTCCGGAAGTAATATTATTAATAGTTTTAAGCTCCTAAGGCGATCCCGAGAGAGCGAAAAACCGAATCATTTTGCATGGATTGTGGGGAACGCAGAATTCATGCACGGGTGTATCCTCACACAGGATCCCCTAGACATAGAAACAGAAAGGTAAAATGAAAAATAAGAGAAAAAAGCACGAAAATAGGATGCAGCAAAGTGGGCATGAAAGACAGAAATCCCAAAAGCCCACTTATAGCGAAGGACACCTAACAGAGCTCCCCTGAGTTTGCCAGTCCCTCTAGCATCCCATTATATAATTGCCCAGTGTTGCTTGCTGGGTCCATCCGTCTGTCCTAAACTAACAACGAAACCGTCAGAGAAGATAGTCCGTATCAGTAACACTGAAAAAAAAAAACAGTTTCACGTCAGAGTTACCGTAAATAAAATGGCATATTAAGAATTTAATCTCATTAGTCACGCCTTTTTTTGGCGGGGCGCGTTCGCTAGTACCTTCAATTTCCCTACCTAACCTAACCCTGCTGTCCATCCTATGCCCCCTCGGAGGAAGCCTCCCGCAAAAAATGTAGATTCTTTACATGGCGAAGCCAAAGAGAACAATGACAAGTGTTATAACCCCAAAGGTTGTTTATGAGGACAGACCCTGGAAACATTTGAGCCCGAGTGCACCTCGAGAATCTCTTACATGTGCGCGGAGATCCGCAGCTGGGACAAAGCTGTTTAGGGTAGGCACCCCAGCATCCAGGTATGAGAAGGAAAATAACACACACTTCTGTAAAAGATATTCACTGCACAGAACGTTAAAATCAGATTGCTGTACTGCAACGAGCGTCGTTACGATATTACAAATTTACTTACTTCTTCAACTTACAGAAATGACTTGTGCTCCAACAACACATAATAAAATAAAAAGGGTAAAAACCATCCAATTCAACAACACGCATGGAGTAAAATAATACTTTATCGAAACAATTCAGTTCATAATTATTACGAGTGAAAATTTGTTTGAACGGCGAGGAGCTTCAAGTCAGCGTTGCATCTCGCATCAAAATGTCTGCTAGAAAATATAAATAAGGAATTCCATATTAGAACCATAGGGAGTTGCCTAACATCGTACTGAATAGCTGCCCAAGAAAATGATAAAAAACAACTTTTAATCCAGAAACAACAGCGTAAACGAACTCATTTGACTAAAGCTTTGAAACACTACCAGTTGAACCACAGAAGGCACCTTGCCCAAGAAGAATTTACCTACAGTGAACTGAGAGGAAGCGATGAAATTAATTTATGTACAGCAGAACGTGATGATGCGTCGGTGTCGGTTCCTTTATATTGCTGCCACCCCTAGCCCAAGAGAAAAATATCAAACGATAAAAAAAAACGTACTCATTTCAAGTACCGATGACGATCAGAAGCTTTCATTTCCAAGATTCTCCGAAGTTCAAGTTTTTCAAAGCTTATTAATCTGGAAGGAACAGAAATTTGCCCATGAGACACACAAAGGCTTATGCTGACAAACGTTTCATCCTACGCTGAGTTCTTGACTACATTGTTATGTATATCATTATTATTAAATTCGACTTTACCCTTCGCACCCGAGACTAAGACGATTTAACAGCGAAAATACTTAATAGAAATGATTTCCTTTCTGATAGTTTAAAGTCAATATTATCAATACTACCTTCAAACTCCGACAGTTCATCGCGCTTATCAGTGATCTGGACAGTCGTTCATAGTTTACATATCATAGTATGCTATTCGTATTGGACAGAAAATGGGCTTTTTGATTGAAATAAGTTCATTTAGAGGCTTAAATTTTTTAAACACATTCGAAGAAGAACGGGAGTGTTTAATTACCGTCGAGTTGAAATAGTTTCATCATACCCTTAATACGTATCGCTTGAGAACGCGCTTCCAACTTAAGAGAATCACAAAGTATAACAAGTCATGCAAAATAAGGTTAATAAGAGAATCGACAATTGCTCTGAGGCACACGAGCGACCACACAGGAACGAGATGGTCATACAGTGCCGTGACCACAGAACAAAACATGCACTGGATGGCACACGTCTTCCCTACATCAGAGAGCAAAGAGCGAGGGTCTTCTTCTACCTGGAGGCGGAGTAGCTCAAAAATATCGGTGCCTGTTCGTTACCTCCGCTGATGGATATAACTTCCCACAAATAATTTGAGGATTAGGAATAAGTAGAAAATACATACAATAAATACGTTCAATATAAATTAAACCTTAGATACCTACATTGACCAGAGTAATTATATTCCTAACATATACTAAAAAAAATAAAAACCTACTTCAGAAAAAATCATTAAAACAACTGTGGGTAATATTTTCGTCTCAGCACCCTCACGTTCACAGTTTAGCAAACATTTACACGTCCCTCGCGTACTGGGCCTCAGGTGTGCCACTGGAACACTTCATTCCACTGTTGGGTAATGATTTGCATGTGAGTCAACTCTCATATTTTGATTGCTTCTAAAGAAAACTCTCAATTGAATTACTAAAATAACTTACCCGTTAATCCAAGTAAAGAGAAAAAGCGAACAAAAAGAAAGCATGTCTAACTTCAAAACACGAAGTGTCGCCAAATTCCAACCTGACCTAACTCTGGAATAACCTAACAATGGAGCAGCCTAACGCAGGGAACGTGTTAACTTAGGCAGTTTAACTGGGTCTCTCCAATTAACGTAGATAGTGAATTGAATCTTGTGACCGGAATTACAATTACCCAGAGGTATAATAGACTGCACAGCAGTGGAGCAATTGCTCTTACTACTGACCTAATTTATCCAACAGTTTGAACACGAACACTTTTATTTACGTACAAGAGAAGATAGTTCAGAAAAAAGTTTACACAGGCAAGACACAAGCGAGTCATATAGGAGCAGCGTCTTCGAAGGAATCTCAAAAGTTTTCATGAGTGGACGATTGACTTACAATGAAAATCGAAGTTACGACGACAATAGCGCAGCAGGAGGGCCTCTCTCTCAAGTCCACGGGCAATATGACAGAGAGAATAGAACTCAATTGTTGTACTTCTGCTTAACCACCACTCCTACTCGTTGAAAACAATACTCACATTACAATTAAGCAAAAATTTAGTTAAACAGAAATTACACGGTGAAAAATTTCTTTGCCACAGCACGCCAGGCCCGTGAAAAAAGTGTGAGCATTTCAGCCAGAGTAAGAGGTGAAGTGAGAACAATGGAGAAACATAAAAAAGGGTTTCGCGAGAGATATCTGTGGCGCTGTTCTCAATCATGAGATACACAAGGGCGGAGGGAAGGAAAGATGACGCCTACCTAATTGCAAGACTACAAACACAAGTCTTTTTTTTTGCAAAAAATAGCTCTAACAAGCCTTTTTGATGAAGCCATGATTTCTTCATCAGCGTCGCTCATCAACATTGCTTCCGAGCGGAGGTAGGGAATCCTACACTCCCGCACAAACCGGCGGCACTCCAGTGTGGCCAGGGCATAGAGGGCCAAACATTTTCAAGATATTCAAGATATCCGAGAAGCACGTTACTAATACCACGTCCCGGCGACACACTGAAGGGCAATTTTATTCTATAATCTCTCGACGGCAATGCTTTTAGCTAACATTATATATACTGGTTACTTCCACACACAATTCGTCAGAAATAGTATACTCCACAATCTTGCGGTAAGATTACACAGAATAATTAAACTGTGCTACAAAAACAATACAGGGCTAGGTAAAATTCATTCTTGGCATAACCTTTACTTTGTCGTACAAAAATCTAACGTTGTTCCACACACACACACTTCAAAGTCACATCTCGACCATGAGCGAACGAACTGAGCGATACCCCCACAGTAAAACCGTCTATCACTTACAGTTCGCTTTGCTAGAGCAGAATAGCACAACAGAGCAGGAGCGTGTCCGGGGCACTACTGAAATAATAATCTTCAACTAATAATTACATGTTTTATTCAAAGTATATTTTTCCCTTCGCGCTTAAAAGCTACTTTTTCACAGCAAAATAAAAATTCTTTGATAACTTCCATTAGAAAGATAACACAAACAAAAACAACTCCATTTATATTTATATACACAACTTATAATACGATCTCCCACATGAGCACACACTACTAAAAGAAACGAATCACAGTTCCCAAATAAACTCGTACACTGTCCCGAACTTTCACAGTACGTCAATACACCGTCGTCAAAAGACGAACACAATTACTGGCCGTTAAAAAATGGAGCTGTTCATAGGTTCTTCTCAGTGCCGCCTAGCAGGAGCGTAGAGGCTCACTAGTCAGCCTAACTGGGCAGCTGTTGTGTCTGAGGCAACTAAAGACAACTTATAATACCATAGGTTATACAGGAATATCCACGGAATGCTTGCTGAAATTATTAAAGGTAATAAACAATAAGAAAATCCGACTCAATAAATGATGAGCCATTAAAATGATGCATGATCCAACTGGTCTTGTAGAAAACAATGGTGTATGAAAAAAAAAAAACTGCGTAAATTAGTTATTCAACCAAAGTTTTCCTGTTTCTCAACAATATCACTTCGCGTTCTCAGACATCTTCAAAAGAATAAAGAACTGCTAAAACCTAGGGGTAAACGTTGAATTAATAAGAAAATCGTTCACAATAAATAAGTGAAAAATGTCTCACAAGCCAACCTGGCTGCACAGTCTGGGCCACAAAATCATGATGACACGAGCCAAAAGGATACTGAACTGAAATACGAATTTTTGTTCACATATTGACAGTCTTACAGTGTTTGCATCTGAATTCATTTTTAAACTGCAATGAAAATAGAAGTCGAGAGCATCCCAGGTTATAGCAGTTGCCNCTAATCACGAGACCGCTTTGTTGAAATTACTCCTACGACATGACAACTGTATCTACAAATACAGAAATTACAGATATAATAAAACATTTCGACTAGCATTAATGTCGAGTCCGTGAGCATGACATTGAAGAAGTGTCCACATCATAAGAAGATTCAATGTCGGAGCAACAGCAAGATACCACACTCAAGTATCAACGTAGAAGAATCATAGGGCGAGGAACGTCTCCTCTATAGCTGATAAGGGCAGTAGCAGCCAATCACAGTCACCCAATAGCACCACACCTCAATTGCACTCCAACAATTACTAGTAATGAAGATCAATACAATGTACCTTATACAAACGACTAAAAATGTCGAACTGCGATTAATCCGGTACCGATGAAAAATAATTAAAGGGCAGTTTCCAGTTAGAACCAGATTTAACGGCAAATACCCACTTGATGCTGGAAGAGATGTAAACACGGGAAGTAGAGGAGAATTATTCAAATGGTTAACATACGAGAAGATCAAATAATAATCATTCGACAGATAACTAAGTACTCAATGAGCAGCATCGATTCGAATGAAGAAAAGTTTAATTCTACTCTAAAATGCGACAGGAAGACGTTACAACAAAATTAAAATTCTTGTAAGGGTAGAGCTTTACGTATTACACTTAATGTACCATTAAACTCACAAAACAACATCGAAAACTTCAGTACACAAATCCACATTAGAAAATTCTGGGTATAGATAGATACAATGACATGTAAAATAAAGAACCCTTTAAACGTATGTACAACGGTTGTGAACAACTCGGGACATCATGGCAGCTTTGTTGACCACACCAGTTTTTTCTAAGCATACTTGAGGGAAAACCTTCCTTGCAACTAAGACGACAAGAAGGTCCAATGGGTGACCAATTAACTAGAAAGGTTAGCCTATCGGCTAGCAAGAGTTGATAGGCGACTGGCAGCTGGTGGGCGAGCTCTCCATGTGGCAGTGGAACGAAGAGGCTGCCGCTACAACGGTGATACATTAGCAAGGCCTCTGACACGTGAGAACTGGGCAGTCAGCGTAACTCTTATTCTGAGCTCTCACCAGATCTAGAGGGCAGTTTGTGTACACAGCGCCCACGATCATCAAAAGCCAGCAACACGAAATACGAGTTAGTGATTTAAGTGCATTAAGATTATGAACGAAGTACGTCGTTGAGTTTTTAACTAACCGACTTCCTTGTACGGGGAACCTACGTAAGACAGTATATAGGGCGCTTGGGTGCAGTCTTCTCGCTTAGGCTGTTGCCCAAGATGCCCATACCTCGCCTGTGCTTGCACATAACCAAGCCTTGATTTAGGATTTGTTCCGCCGAAATCCTATGTTCCCACGCCACGTATGGGTAACAGTGATTAATAGCTTTTAATTCGCATAATTTCAATAAGTCCATGAAATAAACTGTAATTTCTAAAATGCACTAAAGTAAAATATGAAAAAGTAGTCGTATTTTTTATACTTTTCAACTGGAAAAAGTGAATTATTGAGATTGTGACACTATCTGAAAAGCGCTAGAAGACTCAATAATTATTCGCCCTGTCGGCAGTTTTTAAGGTTTAATCCTGACGTATCTTCGTTGTGACTGGGCTTCATAACGAAGCTTAGTTTGAAGAAATGTCAGCCACAAGATGAACCACGAGTTACTTCTGAGTACAAGAAAACCCTTAAAACTTGTTGAAGTACGCGTACAAAATCGCACGGCACACAAATGTACATCACAGAAGCTACTCCTATGCTTAAGTGTAAGAATTTAATGTAACACAGCGAACACCCAACAGCTAAACGGCAATTCATTTCTGCTCTTGCTGGCATGGCATACGACGTCTCAAAACTTCACGTCATCCCACCAACTGTGAGCCAAAGGGCCTTGAGAGCGATACCTCAATGGTTCGAGGTAGGAACTGAGTTTACCTCATATTTTACTACTCAAACATAAGTTAGGAAAAGAGAGCTGATTTAACCTTACAAAAAGCACTCAACGTTACTCGGAAGCCCATGCAGAATTATCAGAGAACTGCCGTGCGTTGGAACTGAAAGTAGTTTTGTCTTATTGAACGCAAAACAAAAATTTCAAATTGATTGTTTTTCTTAAGAGAAAATAAAATGGCCTGTAAACATCACAATGCAGCTACCTTGAATATTTCTATTCTTTGTGAAGTGGGAAGTTTTCACTACAGTGAGATGAGCTTATTTGAGAGAGAGAACATTTACAAGTCTTCAACGTAGTCCCAGGCGCACATCGGACCAAAGACGGCATTCGATTTCAGGTGTAATTTTCTTCAAGACCGATGCGCTATACGCATTCAGTCAGAGTACTATTTAAAGACTCTTTATTACACAAAATTAACTAATTAATAAAGAAGCCAACCAAACATACACACACCTACTCACAAATCGACAATTTTTTCCGAATAATCAAAGGGAACTGTTTCAAAATTACATAATTAACACAAGTAGTTCAACATTTAGATATACATGATAATGGTTTAACACAACATAACCTGCATGACGAAAAAAAAAGACTTCATTAGTCACAGAAATTGATCCCAGGTCAATTGAGTCACACTCTTACCTTCGCAGTAGCAGTAAAGATGGCAGCACTTTAATTAATAGCAAAGACTATCTCGCACCGAAAAAGAAGGGACCATTTAGAATGGAATTTGGAAAACGGGGAATCTATGCACAAGGTGTGTTCGCAAACCAGATCTCTAGCGCATAGAAACAACAAATTAAGAAGGGGAAGGAATAAAAGATAACGAATCATCAGCGAAAAACGCGTGAAAATGGAAAGAAGCGAAGTGGGCACCATAAATAGATGTCCTGCAGGCTAAAACTGAGGTAAGGTAACAGTGTCTCCCTGGGGACGCTAGTCCACCCAGCATAAGCTAGGCAAACCCAACTAACCTAATCCTTTTGCCTAAGGCCTATCCTATGCCCCCTGAGTGGAAACGTTTGTAACTCAAAACCAAATTTCATCAAGTAATTGGAAAAAACAACGAAATGAAATAGCTTCGTTTACCTTCGGTAAGTAAATGTGCAAACTATTTCAAAGTTGAATTACTTTGAAGGTATCCTGTCTTTTATTTAGTTACTAAATGTGCCCGATTCTGACAACTTCATTATTAGACTTTGATTGCACTTAAGACAGAAGTGAGCATTTTTTTCGATTTTGCACAACTACTTTTGTAACACATGAGTTTGTACTCGATGCCTATGAGGAATGCAAATTCATACGGACAGTTAGTCCAAAAATAACAATCCAAAAGATATCACACCTGAGCATGTACTGCACTAAACATCCATTGAGCTTCATGCGTAAAATAAAAATCAAACTCGAACAGAACATTTAGACAGGTTTAGATCAAGCAGTAATAAGCTCGAAGGCTTGCAGCGTTTGTTTTACGCATTTCAACAATGTAAATTGCAGTCATAAGAAAAGAGATAAACAATGGTACATAATGGTCTGTATGAAGGGTTACTTTACAAAACTAACTGTAGAACTTCCGAGCGTAAAGTACGCTGTTCGATAGATATTACAGTGTGTAATAACGTCATGATCTTCAGTAGAAATATACACCTTTTGCTTTGCCGGTTGTCGAACCAATGTAATTTCTACTTTTGTATCAACAATTGTAAATGTTTTGCCCCGATACTGAATATTCACCAGTAAATATGACAAATTTAGAGCCTATTAATGGATAAGGTAATAAAAATCCTAAAGATAGTGTATCCGCGGCTGAGATACTCCTTAAAATAACGAAGAACGTGTCAAGCAGAACATATTCTTCAGAAAAGAACTATGAGCTAGCAGCACAACTACCTAGAGAGATCTGAAACGCAAGGAAACTCTCGACTCTCAAGCAGAACCAAAAGTTCTCGAAAAATCTGAGAGTAATGTGAGCTGCACGATTGCGAAGTCCAATTCCAGCAATATGTCCGTTCTTTATATAGCATTAAAACAGATCAACACAGCACCTGCTTTTGGTTTTCAATGGGCAGACTAGGCTGAGCTCGCCACAGACAGGGACTTCCTGTCTGTTCACGATATAGAGAATTCAACATGACTCCGCTGATACTTTTATAACATAAAAAACTTTATGCGTTCAAAGCAACTATTGAAATTCAATTAGACTGAATTTTTTACGAGCAAACATGATTTAAACGCAATGCAGTAGGTATATCTCGCTCTAGCAATGAATTTATTTCAGAAAAATAGGAAATAGATCGCACAAATAAGTTTCCTCAGTCTAACAAATAGCTAAGCAAATACTTGAATCATCCTACTGGGAATCGACTTTCAGCTTGCAATGGTTCAAGATATGCTTTAAGATTACCTACTCAGTTTAGGCAATAAGTTAGAGAGCATTAGTGAGAAGGAGAGCCATACTGATGCCTAAAATGTAATGCAGGCTTTGCTACAGAGCAACCGGCGTCTCGATGATATTTTGAATTACGCTCCCTGTGCTCATGTCAGAACAGCCGACTGCAAATTTAGGTTAAGCTACCACCTCCCGACCACTTGTACAACATAAACCTCGAATTGCACGTTTAAATTTTATGGCTTTGTTGCTTTACAGGGTGAAGCGAAATTACGAGGGCACAAGAACAAGCTGAAGAATCACGCCTTGTTTACGGAATGAGACCGCTCCAATTGCACGAGGTGGGCGGCACGAAGGCGCCATGCGAGACTGTAGGTCGGGTCTACCTCACGATGGCCATCTGACGCATGTTGCTGAGGAGTCGCTTGATGTTGGCGGTGGCGTGGGCGGCGTCAGGCTTCACCTCCCGTGTGGGGTTCTTGACGGTTCGCGTGTGCCACACGAGCACCTCTGAGCAGCCGTTGGCGAGCGGCTCGATATCCTGGAGTTCTATGTTGAGCGACTTGAGGAAGCCGTCCTCCTCGTACCCGGCAACGTACGGCATCGTCACGCGAGGCTGCCAAATAAATGCACTTCGCTTAACATTCGTAGTGGTCGCTTTGTAGCAAACAACCGTTACTGATTTGATTTATCCGATAAAATAAGTAAAACAGTCAAGTGCGTGAAGATGAGAAAGATTGACAACAAGAGAATGAAAGGAAATGAAATTTTCAATAAATTTACACTGCACAATCTGCTACCCAACAAAAGTAAATGGTGAGCAATCAGTCCTGAACATACAAATATTTTTAAAAACACATCCGAAACATAACTAAGTACTCCACATTAACCTCAAAGTACCTTACAGGTATTTTTTCAATGGATTCAACTAACGAATGAAGTAGTTTAGTAATTTAGTGAGCTCATAAATTAAATCATTCAATGAGAAATTATTATACAAATAGCTTAAATTTAAAAATAGCAGTATTGAGTGACTGCGTCATTTGTGCTACCAGGATGCAGGACGAGGATGCAACTCCAATGCACCCCACCAACCTCTCTCCCAAGCCCCCACACGTCCTGTAAAGGCTGCTATTTACATTTAATATTTGTATGCAGACAACCTGAGCCCCACAGCGGGAGCGCAGGACCACAACTATTGTGACACTGTGACAACTGACAACACTTCCTCAGAGAGCATTGCATGTTCACTCTTGTCACGCCCAGTCTGTCCTTTGCACAAGCACATGTCAGTTTCCAATCTTTTCCCAGGCTTCATCAAAGCACTACAAAAAGTATTCAATAAACACAGCATAGAGTTAGGTTGATTGGTTTCCAATTATCTACAAAATAGAAGGAAATATGACTCATAATATGGCCATAATAGAAAGAAATATGGCCTATAATATGGCCATAATAGAAAGAAATATGACCTATAATATGGCCATAATAGAAGGAAATATGGCCTATAGAAGGAAATATGGCCTATAGAAGGAAATATGGCCTATAATAATGCATTGTCCAAGACATCCGCATTAAAAAGTGGGGATGCGGATCCGAAAAATTATGCGGATACCCGCAACACCTCTGATTTCGGCGTCGGAGTACCGTGTAATTTGGAGTCCCGGTAAGAGGCATTTCGGCGTACTTTGATAAGAAATATTTTCAAATAAAATGAGTTCACTTTTTGAAGGAGTTAATTTGATCGAAAATGGGTTAACCACATCTATGTACACTGAAACTTAGGTTTCTGGAATCCGCTAAACGAAGTTCCATTAAAATGAACGATGGAGCAAAATAGAATGACATACACGTATTAAAACTGGGACAAAATTTCAACGAAATACGTTATCGCAAATCAAATCACAAACAAATTCAGGCACATCTAGTCAACGGAATCAAAACAAATTCTTAAATTTCACCTGTAATATTTTTCGTGATTATTTCGAAGGCGCAAGGTTTGGAGCTTGTTCATTTCCAAATATTGAAAAACAGACAACAAATAGACCTTTCTCTGAATTGAAAATTTTGCTGTACACAGCGGGCATCTGAATAAGTGAATATAATTTCGAGCACTCTATCTCAGTACGAGGCCAAGCATAGAAGAGTTTGCTCAAAAAAGTTTCACAAGCAAGTTTCATTCGGCGATGAGACTCCCTTGATGAGATCAGTACACCAGTTAACACGAGTAATTTAATACAGAGAATGCCATTGTGTACATAATTTATCTATCTAGTTATTTATGTATTTATTTATTTATTGCTACGCTCAGTGCCCGTCAGACCAAAGGGGAGAGATCCCGCCCGTGTCCGCTGGGAAAACATCCATTTTAAGAAATAATATAGTAAGTCCCGTCATTTCTTATGGGTCGCGATATTAGTTCTAAAACATGAAGAAAATTCTCATTGAAATTTCACAGTTTTACAATGCACCTTTAGTTTCAAGCACAAACAAACTTGTTTTTAAATAATATTCCGACTTCTTACCAGTTATGCCCGTTAATACACAGCTGTTTTATTCTTTGTTTATGATGTCAATATACTGGACTGATGTGCACCTACACAATATAACCTTCCTTACATATAGCTGACAATGAGCAAATCCTCAAAACGCTGACATGTTCCTTACAGTTTTCTGTGAGTAACTCCTCCACACAGAGTTCTCAAGTTACCCTTTTTCTCCGCCATGTTCGTAGTCACACGATGTACCCTAACATCAGCGCTCTGACTGCGGGAACTGTTGTCAAGCGACAGGGGATACAAGTGAGATAAACAAGAGCCTGTCTATGAAGTCGTCGGCTTTGAAGACACATGAGAAGTGTGATAAGGTTCAATAAAGCAATAACCTGCGTCTTCAAAAAGCCAACATTGACGGCGAAGCCAGCCATATCCACTTGGAACTTGCGACCAGCGGGCCAGCCATCGAAGAATCCTGTGATTTTACCCTCCTGTGGAAGCAAAGGTTATTTTAGTGCAGTCTTAATGGTGGCTAAATCCATGTCTAAGCAGAAAGAACTGCAGCTCACACAAAAAACTGTGCAGCACACGATAAAAAAACATGTAAAAAAACAGGCTGGTGATGACAGAACAAACACTACCATAATACATAAACTAGATTATCGTTCCCTGATGAGCAACGCCTTATGATTAATCTATTTCTTTAAATTTTAAGGCTCAAATTCTTGCTCACACAAAAATAAATTAAGCGTCTTCATTCTTGGCATTTCTAGGAACAAGTTCTGTTTAATGCTGCACCCTGTATTACTGAAGAGGAGCCATGCTTTGTCAAAATTTTTCTACACCTCCATGTCCATTATCGGTTTTCCTTAACCCAGTCTAACTTTTCCGCCGGGCTTTTAATATCTAATCAACTCTGACATACGTTATACATATTGCTTACGTTCTTCAATAACACATGTATTTACAGCTTTCCCTTTCCTGACGACGCTTGTCTTCTATAAAACACAGTTCATTCGTTTATCTACCTAGTACCAAGGCATGTCAACAACACCTTGAAATTTTAAATTTCCACATGAATTTTATTTAAATAGTTCAATGCGACCACAATTACTCAGACTTTCTCAACCCTCCTTTTACTCATTCAAAAACCCTAATCTGTCCATATATTGAATCTTGGAACTTATTATTTATCTCTACCTTCACATCAATCTCGTTAACTTTTTTATACCTTATAAATATCCAAATCTACTATTTACCATTTTAGACACGATGCTCATCACCCAAAACAAAACATCAGCCTTAAACTTAATTTTTGAACTTGAAACACTCAAATGGAAACCATTTATTTACATTGAATTCTTATTTGCCCCAACCATAAAGAGCAATGTTACAATGTATTGTACATCATCCTCGGATTGAAAAACAATTAAAAAGAATTCTTAGTCCCATTCAAAAAGGCAAAACTAAAATGGAAACTTGTGACAGTCAAAATCACACAAAAAACACAATAAGCACATTTATAAAATTCATAAGTTAGATTATAAAATTTAAGTTTAGTACACTACAAATAATATGGTCATTACAGAAAAAAAAAGTTCGAGAGCAAATGATGTATCTGGACAAATGTTGCCATGAATTATGTTGAATTTCTACTAAACAATTTGAGAACATAAAAATTAATGGTGTTTTCGTTGAGACGGTTTCAGTTTATGAACATGCAAGGCTTCTATAGGTTGAATGCGTTTTTTCCTGTCCAATGTTTACAAAATTTCTGCATTAGCATACATGACATCACTACAGGGCTTACACTATGCTGGATATGAAAATGATTGTAGATGAAACCTTCGTATCTATGTGCGTTTGAGCGCCAAGCAATCGAACCGTGTATTGGTATTAATATGATGTGTCAGCAACAAGTTTATATATGTTAAAAGCTTAATATCTCTACTTGTCCACAGCCCCTTCATTCGTACTGGAAATATTCACATGGGAGGCAAGACTTGCAATTGATGCCACACAGCGGGTGCTGAGACCACTTAGGCTTGAGGACTTGTTCACGCCACCTCATTCAAGCTCAAGAACTTACGCCCCGTTGTAACCATTAACAAAACTTCAACGCGAAAAAACAAACAAAGCATCATAGCGGTAAGCCAAAAAAAAACTTGGAATGAATGCAATAATGAATCATCATCTCTAAGCACAGAAAAATTATGAGTGACTGACATGCACACGGGATGAATCAGGTGCAAATTCCATCAGCTTTACAAAAAAATGGCAAAAATAGCAATGTTACAGCAGTAGTGAAAGTAATAAATATTGGAATATTGAAATGTTACTTGATGAACAAAACCTACATATTTTACGGGTGCAATTAATTTTTAGTGACAAGAAAAAGTAAAAGTACTAATAAAAATATGCGTGTATGAAAGACAATCGACCATTGTAACTTATCAACATAACCTGATAAAGCATTCAACTGGAGGTGACGAAGAACGAATATCGTTCTGTGGACAAATACAAAGATCAAATGTACAAGAAACGAGCCAGAAATTCAGAGAAAATACCTCATTGAGTACTGGCGAGCTGACACTGAACTTGCCAATGAGGCCCACTGGAAACATGGACACTTTCTCGGTGTAGCGGATCTGCTCCAGGAGGTGGACATCAATGGCGTTGTCGTCATCGAGGAAATAGAGGACTGACTTGGGGTCAGCATGATTCTGGAGCCAGGCGATGGCAGCCCGTCGATTGGAGACGCCTCGTGGTACGTACGCCAGCTTCCGGTAGAGCGGGGGCATCGGAGTGGCGAGGTGTGTGAAGGGCAGACCTGAACACACGCACTCAAGTAGGTCAGCTCTCCAGGCAGGAATATCTCTGAGCAAGGTTGACACATCTGTACTTTTAGCATGGAGAGAATATTACTGAACTTTTATTCTGAGTATTGGCTCGAAAATACAATCACTAACTGTGTTCAATGTTTGATGCAGGTGTATTGAAATCGAACTTGCTAGTGATCAACAATGTATTACAGTGCATTTAATTGAAGCCTAAGCCAAAACTAGCATTAATGATTTCAAGAAAATTGAAACCCCTTTATAGACTTTGTCAGACAACATTGCATGCTGAAGCAAAGAGCAACTTCATGATAAGAACATACTCCATTACTGCACTTGACACAACAGGAACGATGTATTTTGCAATCCAGGAGGAAGAAGTAAGCCTTCAGACGTGAGAATTATAAATTGTACTAATTTTACATTGCATTGTGACATCTTAGTATTATTGTCTACCATCAAGGGTTTTCAGTGAAATTTATAATGCTTGAAAAAAGCTGATGTTTTTTGCACTACACTTTTCTCACTGCATACAATACCATTAGTTCAAAAACATATGACTTTAAGATAAAATGTCAACAAACTGAGTTGTTTTCCAAGGATTAAAAAATAACCAAGATGTCTGTGAAGAAAACAAGACAAATATCCACAAGTGCCCCATTATTTAGGAAAATTTGTTGCATCATTTTAATACGTCATATATTGTGAAGTGTTGGTACGGTGCTGTTGTGCTGTAGGCCGAGTTGTGTTTTACGTCATGCTGTTCACTTATGGGTGGTAGTTAATTGCAGAAATAACAACTGTCAGTCTACACTACCATACGATGAACTATAAGATATTCTAGTGAGTGATTGAAACATTTTTCTCTACCAAGCAACACATTTTTAATCATGAAGACCTCACAGGTCCTTAATTTTAGTTGTATGTTAGGGATAAATAATGTTTCACATATTCAACTAGCAATGCGGCAGTAATTCTTGCAATTTACAGGCCATATTATTTAATGAGAATTTATAATAAGCTATACAAAACTGAGGACACGGCTAAAATTAATAAAAACAACAGGAATTTACTTTGAAATAAAGAATTAAAGATATAGATGTTAAAGATCACATCTTAAGAAGAAAAGGAAGTTCCAGCCCTAAAACTTGAACCTTATTTGAAAGAAATTGAAACTTTAGAGCTGAAGTCTAACACAGCAGACAAAAATGAAAGTTTGGCCTAAGTCATGCCCTAGAAACTCAATATTTACACAGAATACCTAACTCATGAACATACACATCAGCGCATATAGCCATGGGATCCAAGTCTTGTCCACTAAAGATGTGTTCCCATCAATGAACATTTTTCATAAGCTTCATTTCAACTGGACAATGTAGACACATAAAATCCTGCCATGGCATGAATCCTTGACTATAGCTACTTGGACATTTAGCTCATATAAAAAACTAACCTATCCTCCTAAGTGTGTCAGCAACAACAGCATTGCAGGAGTAAGAGTCCTCAGGTACAATCCAGTGTAACCGAGGGACCAGCAGCAGAGTCTGCCCTAGTCTTGTGAGCTCAGCAACCATCTCTGGTCGACTGTATGTTGGAGTCACAATGTACAACAGCGGCACTGACGGGTCTTCCTGCAACAGATATATCAACTGTAAGCTTTGCCGAAGGCATGTGCACATAAATCAAGTGTTACAAACTCTCATCTTTTAAGTAACGTGGATTTATAGTTACTCGCAACTTGTATAGAATGTATTATTGAATTTAGTGGGGAATTATACAATCTCTAACCATCATAAGACAAACCAGCTATAGAATGTGTTTTCATTGCACTTGGGAAGAAAATGCACAATTTGTAAAACTCTGTAATAAAATGTTCATCCTAATTTAACTTCAAGATTCATGAGCCTACAACTTCATTGCTCACAGCTGAAACAATGCAGCTCAATTTTTGCAATTATATCTTAATAACACATATTGTAATTAAAGTACAGTATTTACAAGAGAGACTTTACAATTCTCCTGCTCCCAAAAAGTTGAATGCCTGACTACATAGTACATACACCATTGAAACTTAGATTTTTTGCAACAAATACTAAGCCTAAAACATTAATAGAAACCAAAAACACAAATGACATTTCTCACAAAAAAAAAGAAAAATATAACTTACATAATAAAAATTTGATATATTAATAGAGACAAAAATACAACAGAAAAAAAGCTTCACTGCACAAGCACAAGACCTCAACCCACTTTACAAGCTTTGGAAATTTACAGCAGCTTTAGCTCACTTCAGCAAAGTTGAACGCACGTCCAAGTTTGTCACCGTGAGAAATGTACAATCTTCTGATTACTAAATCAACACCAACAGTTAAATATATTTTTTACTGGATCTAATTTCTTTTATCACACATTGAGCACGTTATATTTCAGGTTTAATAAAAGTTTTTTTCCTTGAAACCTTCCTCATCAATTTCTCAAAAGTTGTAATTTCAGATGAGCTTGCTTGATTAAGTACCTACCATATTAAGTTCCATAGCCACAAATTTCCATCAATTTCCACAAAAAAATATCCTCATGAAGAAAGTACAAAGTAACCAAAATAAATAGGGTAATCAGTTATATAAATTTATTATAAAACTATCAAAATATGCAAAACATGATCTTCAAAAAATAAAAATTACTATAACATATCTGATACAATTTAGAGCATGTTCTACTATCAAAAACAGTACAAAAACAATATTAATGATGAGATAACTCTCATGCATACCAACCACATCCCAAGTTCTAAATGCTATCACCACAAAGCAATAACATACGAGGGAATACTCAAACCTGTTGAGATCCAATGGTAGCTGTTCTTTCCAGGGAAGAAGCGCATACCTTCCGAATCTCTGGCTTGTAATGCTCTGATAAGCCTTCAAAAATATTTCCTGATGCCTGCAACAAATAAATGCTTCCGTAATTCAATCTTTACATATTATTTCACATATGACTGACATATTCCTTGGCCAATGCAATTTATAGACCTCAATGAATTCAGTATATAATCAACATCAGAAAAAACACTTATAGTACAGGCAAATTTTCTTGCAACTTATCAATTGTGGTAACAGTAAATGTAAGACAAAATATGTAATCAAAATCAAAACATACCTGTGAGAGAACAATGTAGGAGACAAAAGTGGCAAATATGCCAGCTATGGCTATTCGATGTAGTTTAGCCATTACCTTCTTCTTAAGGTAACGGAACATGAGAATAGTAACAAAATTGAGCACAGCCTACTCATTACTAACATACAGTCTAACATTCATCAATAATCAGAATTTGTGTACTCTTGAAACACACTGCCAACTTACACTGTTGAAAGAAGACTTTGATAGGAAATTGAGTGCATAAAAACTTCTACAGCAAAAATTAACACAAGTATTATTCATACAAAGTAGTAATTAATCTAAAAATATAGATATAGAGTATATTAAATGACAGAAAGCTCAGTTTATAGCCATGAAATTGTAAGTTTGTATTCCAAATTTGGCAGTTACATACTCTGTGAATGTTCTTCTAAGCTAAAAGAAGAATGTTCTTCTGTACTGTTCTTCCGGGAAATCAAGAAGAAGGTGGAACAGAATGGGACTTTAACAAATGGAAGAAAGAAATTGTACAAAGAACACAATTAGAAATTTATTCAAAAGGTTGATTCACAAAGGCTAATGGCAAGAGGACCCACTAACACCTTTGTGTACAATGTGTGATTCTTAGGGGAAAGTTGCTGGCCAAAATAATGGCTCAGGCAGATGTTGGCCTCATAACAAGTTTCAAGTTTTTATTTTTTGAAGATCATGTTTTGCATATTCAAATTCAAGTTGGACTTGATTACTAAAATTACAGTCTGGCATGGCTTGCAAGCTCTGCATTTCTATGGTGTGCCTCCCATTTTCCATACATTGCCAGAAAAATGTCACCAGCTACTAAAAAAGGCCTCCAGGGCACTAGCATCAGGCAATCACTTGTGCAACTGGGCAAGGTAATATCCTATACTAACTGGAAGTGGTCTTGTAGTTAACCTCACTATCCAATGAGTACAATTACTTTGAGTCTTGCTGAAGGTAAAGCAGTTAGAGGTTAACATTTGCTTCACTGGGCCAACTGCACAGAGCCTCTTATTCAGTAAACAGCCTTTATTTTAGTGTCATTGGATAGGATTTTTCCCCAAAGTGATGAAAATCTATTTTCAAGAGCTTTATGATAAGATAGAATGATGAAAAACTAGTTTGTATTGTACAATCTATTTTCCGATCTTGAGCCCTAGCTTCCTACTAGTAATATCAGGGAGGGTCATGTTAGGATTACATTGAGGTAAAGTTAGGGATTAATTATTAAGTTGAGGTTATGTTTCATTAGGATAAAAGGTTGGGCTAGGTTATGTTGGGAAAGGTTTGTTTTGTTTATTTGCTGCAATGCAACATGATATATAAGGTGTGAAATGTGCTTCACATTTTCATAGACTTTGTAAAATTTCAAAATTTAGTACAGGATTGGTTTGAATATTTATCAACATTAGTTTTCTACAGATAAAAACTTTTCAAATGTAAGTTTGCATCACTCAGAAAAAAAAATTCTATCCAATGACACTAAAATAAATCGGATACAAATAATGAAGAGGACACTCAGGACTGTTGGCCACAGTAAAGTAAATATTAATCCGGTTAACTCCAAATATAATTTTTAAAAACAGTATTCTTATATCTTTCTTTATACATACATTGTCATATGAATTGAACACATTATTCTGGTACTAGATAAGTTAGTTAAATAATAAAAAATATACTTTGATTTATCACTAGTCCCAATATCAAGGCTGACTTATAAAATTAGGGAAAAAAATGCATTTACTTATTACATTTGTGACATTGAATCCTTTTATTGAAGTTCACTTATTTCTATTAAAATACATCTTTTTTTTTCAAATCTATACCATAAACATTGAACAACTCTATTCAGTAACAAAAAATAATCCAACATATGGCTTTATTCATATAACATGGGTCAGATACTTTATTGCCTCATATATTAATGAAATTTGACAAACTACCTCAATCAATTTTATTTGCTTCTATAAAAATAAGTGAAACAGTTTCTGTGGTTTTGTCGCTGAGCAAAATGTAGCACATATCAATAATTTAGCTTATGAAGAACAAACCCTAAGCTAAATCGGTTTCTCAAACACTATTTCTGGGCAACCAGCTGATTTTCTTTTTCCAAAAATGCACAAGCAGTCTATGATAACACGGTGATAAAGACGGAAACTCAAAAGGCCGGTTAGATAATGCAGCACATTCTGAGAGAAAAAAGGGGAAAAAGAAAAACCGTTCATTCCGAAATCGGTCACATACAAAGTATGAATCGCACCGTGATTTCAATCATTAAGACGACATCCTCAAAAATAGGTGTGGACCTCACGTAAAACTTCCTGTAGTTCATTGTGACTTTTAATTCACTAACCTATTGTTTAGCGCAAAATGGTGCCTAGTACGTTGAATTAGATATTATCAAAAATTATTATATAATTCTTTGTATATTCTTGATGAAATTTAGGGAATTACAGTTCACAGATGAGCTTAAAAATGAAAAAATAGTTGAACTTAATAACAATTATACAGAATTAAGTATCGATAATTTAAGTTTAAGTTGTGGTACAATGAACCTCAACGGATTTGTAAAGACTACAAACCGAGAACATAGAGTTGAACACGTGACTAAATACCTACATAAAATGAAACAGTGATGTCTTGAAGCAGAGTTATGGTTCATTTTAATTGCAATAGTTTTACATCTCTCTATTCTTACGAGGTATGACGAAACGTTGCTACAGTATAGTACCTATAGAACCTTTATTAATTCCAACACGTTTTACCGTTAGGTTTCTATGCCTCACACCTACTGGCGGAGTGAGGAATGTGTAGTTTAAGCTTCATTTTCCATGGAAAGTACTCCCTGGTTACGTGAAATACCTTACTGAGCCGGGATTTGACCATTGAAGGTCCCGGCTACGGGGCCATCACACTAACAAGTACGCCACGGAGCCCACATACTATCTAGTCTATCACAGCAGATAGTAGAAAATAATTGAAACGAAAGTGATTGTGTCTGTGAACGTAAAAAGTCTATAGTTAACTGATGAAAATCACATGAGACTTGGTGGCATAGAGCAACACATAGATAGAAACTAACAAAAATAACTTTCAGCTGAGAACGCTATACTGATCGCTCATGTACTAAGTAGATAGAAAAACGATTACTAAAACTGTACTTATAGTGAAATTTAATTCTTTGAAATTTATTAATCAAAATTTATTGCATTATTTAATTGATAAAAATGCAAATGATACAGCTACAGCAACATTGTTTGCATTTAATACTTTGTCCGTAATTAGCCATATAGATAAAATTTCACGATGCCTTAAGTGTTATGCACTTAAATATGAATTGAACCTTGGGCTCGTGTGAA
>VOMN01091538.1:0-29345 GCA_014899125.1 Orchestia grillus
CAGCGGCGGGACCAGCGGCGGGACCAGCGACGGGACCAGCGGCGGGAGAAAGAGAGGGAGAGCGAAAGGAAGATGGGAAGGAAGGACGCACCTGCGTATATTGATTGGCCAGAGACACCTGAGTGTGACGGTGCCCCTCGTTGCCGCCGCTGCTTCTCTTTAATGAAGCTCACCGAGGGTTCTTGGCTCGGCTGCCGGCGGCTTAGCGCACGGTGCCGGCCCCTCGTGCGTGTCGATTGAAATGCGTCAAACGGACCTAAAACGCACATGGAGTGAACCGCGAAGCATTGTAGTACAGAACAAGAGTGATCTTAAAATGTTGGTGGAAATATACGAATATTGTTTCGCCGATGGGCGATATTCTGTATCCTATCTACGGCAGGATACTGGATCCGATGGGCGATATTCTGTATCCTATCTACGACAGGATACTGGATCCGATGGGCGATATTCTGTATCCTATCTACGGCAGGATACTGGATGTGATATGCTAGACAAAGGCTGACTATGCTTGATCATATGAACGTTACTTCTGTCTCACGAAGCGTGTTGGGTGAAATAAATCCACTAATTTTAAATATCAATGATAGAATGTGTCTGAATATTAAGAAAGATATGGAACTGAAACTGTTGAGCGGTATCATAGATACGAGTGACGTGAAGATTCGCAATATTTTCGTGACGTGAAGATTCGCAATATTTTCATAATGTGAAGATTCGCAGTATTTTCGTGACGTGAAGATTTGCAATATTTTCGTGACGTGAAGATTCGCAATATTTTCGTGACGTGTAGATTCGCAATATTTCCGTGACGTGAAGAATCGCAATATTTCCGTGACGTGAAGATTCGCAATATTTCCGTGACGTGAAGATTCGCAATATTTCCGTGACGTGCAGATTCGCAATATTTTTGTGACGTGAAGCTTCCTAATTTTTTCGTGACGTGAAGATTCTTGGGAAGGCGAAACTAAATCTGATGCAGCGCTCCCTTCAAACCGGTGCAGAGACGTTGCTGAGTGGCATGGCTGCGACTGAAGGAAGAGCAGGTAATGACTACCCATTTTAGTATTTCAAATTTACGAAATTGTTCCGGTTCATTGCGCGTTTAAAACACTCAAACAGTTGCCTCCCAATCATCTATACATTATGCCCCACAAAAACCCGAAATGAGTGTTTTTTATCTTCGTATCAGTAATACCATCATAAGAATAGCATAAGCATTTAATTTCTAGCAAAATAATCCTTCAAAAAGAGGGTTCGGTTTTTTGTGGGATATACTGTGTATTAATGCGGTTATAACTATGTACGTATTTATATGTGTCACACCCTTCACCAACAAATACAAAAATCATTGGGGTATCTATGCTACAGCTTGATCATAAGCTTTCACTCCAAGACTGTAACTGCAAATTCCATTTTTATTTGATAAATAGATTACCTGTTCAACAATGACGAGCAATGTTTAAATGCTCAACGTTTCGAAAACACGCAAAACCTTCCCCGATCGCACAGAGGTCAGCTCAGGAGGCCAAGGAGAGGAGACTAACTTTGTACAAATGACACGAGCAAGAAAGACCCAATAAGGACCCAAGAAAGACCCAAGAAACATCTAAGAAATACTCAAGAAAAGCCCAAGAAAGACCCAAGAACGACCCAAAAAAGAGCCAAAGGTCAGTTCAGTAGGCCAAGGAGAGGAGGCTAACTTTACGTAAATGACCCACGCTAGAAAGACTCAAGATAGTTTCTTGTGCATTGTGCGCTCGTGATTTTGAGACGCTTGTCCTCATCTGATAACATTGTAACTAATTTTCACCTGCGTTAAATAAGCGTTTTTACCTCGACTGGCTTTCTCTGGTGGTCCTACGATACTTAATCTTTTCATTTATCTCTTATAGTACGCTCGTATATCTTAACATGACATTAATATTCACAAAATCAACTCAAATATATCACCAACGAATTCATTTTGCTCGCACACTGAAATTAGCCATTTCCGCCAGGACTCGGACCACTGGAATTATCGACGTCGAGTGCCCTTGGCCAAACTAGGTATGTGAATGGTCCAGTGTGTCTGGAGGTCTTGTACCGACCTGAAGACGATCAATGCGTGAGGCGGCACTCCACCAGGTCCATGGCTTGCCACTTCATTCCAGATTTCGCTGAAGTGACTCCATGTTTTTGCTGAATCCATAGCTTGCCACACAGACTCTGAATCACTTCAGATGTAAAAAAAGCAACCCTTTTCCGGTTTCTTTATTTCCATTCAAACACGCAAGCATCAAAAATAGATTCGATTACAGCTAGAAATCAACTCAGGACGTACAGGATTATGCAGACCCGTGCCCAACATGCCCCTGAATCCAGCACAGAGAAGAGCCAGTTTTCTCGCTGCTGGAGGGACGCCATTTCCACGTCCAAATGACGAGAAATGGCCCTGCTCCAGAAATGTGGCAAACATTTCTCTCCCTACAGTGTTTCACTGAGCTCCCGGCCGGCCCAGGCGGCACCATCCCAAGCAACAGCCATAGCCGTCGCCACTAACTTGGGGGTGGAGAACGGACATCTTCAACGAGATGTGGGTAGGATTAGGGGCTTGGGTAGAATAAAGGTAGAATTGTGGGTAGGATTTGGGTTGAATTGGGGGTTGAATTTGAGATGAATTTGGGTAGAATTAGGGTAGAATCATGGGTAGAACTTGGGTAGAATTTTGGAAAAAATTGTGGGTGGAACTTGGGTAGAATTTGGGTAGAATTGGAATATAATTTCGGTATAATTTGGGTATAATTTGAGTAGAACTTGGGTAGAATTTGGGTAGAATTTGAGTAGAATTTGGGTACCATCGGGGTAGAATTATGGGTAGAACGATGTGCTGGAGTAGCGTGCGCTGCGAAGACCATCACGAAAATCTTCCGACAACAAAATCCCTTCTCACAGCCAACTCCCTACGCGCGATAAAATCCCTCTAATTGTAAATTTTCCTTCATAGAATGAAATTTGTTGATACTCTATGTGTATAACTTGAATCTTTTAGTTTTTAAATATTTTTTAATGACCAGAAACAAAATTCCTTCATAAACTAAATCCCATTATGCCATAAGATCTCCTCGCCCAGCAAAATCCCTCCATAAAATAAAATTCCTTGGCGGCTGCATCATCCCTCCATAAAATAAAATCCTTCGCGGTTGCATTATCCCTCCATAAAATAAAATCCATTCGCGGCTGCATTATCCCTCCATAAAAAAACCCTTCGCCCAGCAGAATCCCTCCTTAAAATGAAGTCCCTTCACTCAACAGAGTTCCAGTCAAGTCCCGTAGCATCCAAGTCCTTCTCCCTGCATGGCTTTGTCCGCGGGCTTTCTGTGGTGACGCGGGACAAATTTCATAGTCTTGAATTTGCTGACTAAAATGTGTACTTTGTACATGTTTTTTACATACAAGGTTTGCTAACGGTGTGCACTCGAGTACATAATTACACGCTTATCTAGTATATGTATGTGCATTTTGTACTTATGTGTCCATGCGAATAATTTGTACAATGTTTAAAATATCTATATGTACGTTTCATGTTCAATATTTATAATGGGTTCATCGTATCGCTGCCATCACTATTCTCGGTTTTATATATCTATACCTATTTCGTATGAATAAATTCGCATGCATAAAAAATTCCCACGTAAGTATTTGGTCGCTATGATAGATGGGCTTTGTCCTATTATAGTACGATTTTGAATCTCCTACTCACGTGCATCATCTGCATTAAAAGTGCGTCTATCTCAACATCCCAATTTCAACATTTCTCGTACACGTATAAGCGACATTGGAGTCACCCATTTTCGTACAGTGCCTAACTTGCGCACATCACCTCAACTACCACAAACTTATTCCAGATTTCAGCAATTTTCTCTCTTCTTTGGGCGAGCTCGGCAGCGCAATTACGTACGGCTTTACTCTGACCATTTTCAATGTTCATTCCTGACCATTTTCAATATTTATTTCTGTCCATTTTCAATATTTATTTTTGACCATTTTCAACGTTTATTTCTGACCATTTTCAATGTTTATTTCTGACCATTTTCAACGTTTATTTCTGACCATTTTCAATGTTTACACCTGACCATTTTCAACGTTTACTCCTGACGTCTCTCCATGACGTTTTCATCATTCCCTTCCTTCGATCGTTTCTCCCCAGCGTGCGTGCTCCCGAAACGACGCCTTTGTCGTGACCTTCACGTAACAACCAACGTCCGTTGTTCAGGGCCGTGCTCCACTCACATACCGTGTCGGTGCGGTTACGTGATGACGTCACCGACTGCAGCGGAGCGCGTAGTTTTTGTTGCGTTTAACGTGATTCAGCTACTGACGGCTGCAAGCACCGGGAGTATACATATGCAGGGTTGGCCAGAAAGAATGCCGTATTGCAAAACTTTTAAGACTCGAAACGTTGAATTCGCATCCAGTCTATGTAACACGGCATCCTTTCTGGCCCTACCCTCTACAACTGTAACTCTGATGATGTCGTTGTTTTTTGCTTGTAACCGTGCACACTAGCTTCCATCAAATTAAGTAAGGATTAATGGAGCCCGGGAAGTACGGTCAGAAACAAGGGAGAGAACGCTGCCTTACAAGCACGAAATCGCATGTTAGATTTTTTTTTCACGGAAAAAGGAAAAATAAACAAGTTAGGATGTTCCGTACCGCCGATGAGAGATGCGATGAGAACAATGCTTCCACGGGGCGAGTTTCAAATGTTTGGGAGTGTTCCTACCATTCACATCAGAGAACCATATTTTACTTTCGCAAATGTTGAAATATCAACCGATACATTCATATCTGATAAAAAACAAAACATTTTTAGGATAAAAGAATTCACCCACACGGGTTACACATTCAGTACCTGTATGTTTTAAAAGTCTTCCTACGTTTGGGTACTTTGAGATAGACCTGTTCCCACCCTTGACAATACGCATGAATGTTTAATTCAGATTGTTTAATAATAAAAAACAAGCCGACGCGTGACATCTGGGGTAATGTTTCTCCGGTAGCCTCGGTTTTTTCGAACAGAAAAGAACATTAATTAGCGTAGTAATACCTTCGAATATAACTAAGACGATGCAGAACTGCTCGCCAGATTTCAGGCTTCTGTACTACGAATAGAGTCACACATGTTGTGTCCATTTGACACTGAATGGTCTCGATTCACTGACACCATTCAATGGTTAATAATGGTGTGTCCCTTATGTGTCCATTTAAAAAGCTACAAGGCTTCAGCTTTTTCAACATAGTTCCAACTCCATATCACACTAACATCAAATTCAATCGTTTGATGGTTATTCAGCCGCGGAAATGATTTTAATACAAGCTGATTTACTTGAAAAAGAATGAAATAAAACCAACGTAGACAAAAGTTTGAACAGATGCATGCTCACTACTGGTGATTCAGAAACACTGTTTTACGGGTACTAAGGTAACTTTTTGAACAAACTATTTGATAAAAGCAGGAGTAACTGGTGTATAGAGGCATGTATCAAAGTAACAAACAAACCATATCGAATCTCCGGACCATTTCCTCGCTCTGGGAGGAAATGGTTTTCCCCATCGCGAAAAAGAAAGTAACCAACAACCTTGTCCAAAATTACCGCCACCGTCGGCGCCGATCAGTAAAACGATCTCAGGGTACAGCGTCTGAAATATTCAAAGCAGCGGCCGACCCTCTATGTACGCAGGGATGAGTCAGATGGTGTAGACCGAATGCCTTCTTCAGGGACAGCCATGATCGACCCAAGCTCATCGTTGTTATCAGATTAACTCTTTTTCTATCGATTAAAGCGTATTCGATGGCAATTGGTTGAGTTTTGCATCAAGTTACGATAAAGACGGTCACGCATGGTGATGCACCGGTGATTTTTCAATCACTCGATACGAGTAGCTCGGTGAAGCTGCTAAGCGACGCGAGCGTCGACGTAAACATGGTCACGCTGCAGGAATATGTAGAGAGAGAGAGAGGGAAGAGAACCGCTGGAGCTCTGAACGCTTTCACGCAAATCGGTAATGCATTGACGTTTGAATGTGTTTTTTAAGTGTTTTCCCGGTGGTACCGCAAAATCTGTCAAATACGATTGTTGGTTCACATGGGAAGCAAGTGAAAGTGCTTCGTTTACAGGCCCTGAACTCTCAGCAGTCTTTCTATACATGTATTTCTAGGTGATCCAAAAAAAATTCGTCGATACTGAGGAGTGTACACACTGACTCCGAGCACATTCAGTGCGTCACAGTCTGATGTTGCATGCCACTTATTGGCGTGGGGCAGGAGTAGTACTGACACTACTTGGTGTTGCAGGCCACTTATTGACGTGGGACATGAGTAGTACTGACACTACTTGGTGTTGCAGGCCACTTATTGACGTGGGACATGAGTAGTACTGACACNTCACTTATTGATGCGGGGCATGAGTGGTACTGACACTACTTGGTGTTGCATGTCACTTATTGATGCGGGGCAGTATCCAACCAACAGTATCTCCCCTTGAGATACCTTCTCACCGATCTTGTGCACAACTAATAAGCATAGCTTCAATATCTTCCTAACCAGACACTACCGTACTTCACGCGAGCTTGTTCAGTGAAATCTTAATGAAAATACTAGAAACGATTGTCAAAATACTTAAAACGATTCATGCAGAAAGGGCCGTCTGTCACACACTGTTCAATGCAAAGTACAGTGCTGTACCTGTGAACATTCCTCGGTGATTCAGTACCTTGCAGTATGCATGGATGAATTTCCAGCTCGAAAAAAGCGATTCTTACAATGCAAAAGAAAAGCTATTAGCTATTAATAAACACTGAATTCATTTCAGTTACACTTGGAGAGAAAACAAACTAGCATGCGTACGTACAGCTATTTCACAAATGTGAAAGAAACCCCAAAATTATTCGAGCGTATTGAAATGTTGAAAAGATAGACGCCGAGTACGAGTATGCTCAAAAGCACTGCATGTGGAAGCAAATACTCCAATTTTGCAGGAGTTTCAGCATCTATGCATTCAGAAAAGTGAATGATCGTCAATGTAATCAAAATTTGAGCAGCTTTATTTTCCAAGTACCCCAAAGTAACGTTGCCGTTGAACAGCAAAATTTTATTTGTCTGAAAATGACTTGCACTTCTCATATATCCTTATACGAATTAGAAGGGCGACTGTTGTCTTGCATTTTGAGATCGTTACTGAAAATCATAAGCCGTTACTTTTCTTTAGGTCTCTTTGTTATATTGATTCCACGGCATATCAAAGAATCAATATTAAAAAAATAATTTGCGTTTATTAAATGGGCTACTGTTCCTCACATGGATTAGATTAACGCCTATTCCTCACATGCACTAGATTGACGCCTATTCCTCACATGCACTAGATTGACGCCTATTCCTCACATGTATTAGATTAACGCCTATTCCTCACATGTATAAGATTGACGCCTATTCCTCACATGCATTATATTGACGCCTATTCCTCACATGCATTAGATTGACGCCTATTCCTCACATGCATTATATTGACGCCTATTCCTCACATGCATTATATTGACACCTATTCCTCACATGCATTATATTGACGCTCATGCCACGCATGTATCAGACTGACCATTGTTGCCGCATTGATCAAACTTAGCTCAAAGGGCATGATATATGCATGAGCCGTTGTAGCCAAGACCCATTGTTGACGACTTTCAGCGCTTCTCATTGGCTAGCAGAACTGCCCAATGTTTGACGGTCGCCATGACGACGAAGCGTGACGTCACGCTTTGTAGAAGGTGTCGCTGTAGGCTTCGGGGAATTTATTCTTGTACTGGAATGGTGTACAAGCTAGAGTGGTACTGGTGTACAGCCTTGAATGGTGTACGAGCTACAATGGCACTGGTATAAAGCATTGAATGGTGTACAAGTTTGAATGGTACTGGTATACAGCCTTAAATGGTGTACTGGCTGGAATGGTATGCAGGCTGGAATGGTATGCAGCCTTAAATGGTGTACTGGCTGGAATGGCATGCAGGCTGGAATGGTATTCCGGCTGGAGAGGTGTGCTGGCAAGAATGGTGTACTGGGTGGAATGGTGTACAGACTGGAATGGTATAATGGCTGGAATGGTATGCAGGTTGGTACAGAATACAGTACCAATAAGGGAAAACTTAAAATTCACGATGTTTCAGAGAAATATTTGAATGCTGTACTCCAATTTTTATGAAAATAAGTGCCACATGAACTTCAATAAAGAATTAAAATAATGAATTCACCCTTCACTACAAACTCTGTCCCCTGCATTGACATCAGAATAAAAATGTCCTAAACGATGATCAATGATTATAATTATTACCGGTAGCAGTGCAAAGAAATTGTAAAAGTATTCGTTGCATACAGAGTCGTTTAGCAGAAAAGCGATTCAAATTCATCAATGCTGAATACGAGTGAATGAACTGGAAAATAAATAACGAATGCACTGTGTGGTATTAACGTAGCCGTGCTTTGAAGTTTTCTAATTGCAGAACATGTCATTAAGATTTCATGATGATAATGATGCATGCTGATAGCTCCATCAACACNAAGGTCACACTCGAGCGATAACCTTGAATGTGTTCAACACTGTCTACGTTTAATTGCGTGCGTACGTTGAATTACGCTTGCAGGTTGAATTGTGCGTGTACGTTGAATTACGCGTGTACTTTGAATTGTGTGCGTGCGTTGAATTACGCGTACAGATTGAATTGCGCGCGTAGGTTGAATTGCGCGCGTAGGTTGAATTGCACATGTATGTTGAATTGCTCGTGCACGTTGAATTGCGCGTGTACGTTGAATTGTGAGTGCTCGTTGAATTTTGGGTGTACGTTGAATTTCGTGTGTTCGTTAAATTGCGCGCGCACGTCGGATTGCGCGCGCACATTGAATCGCCGGTCAATGCACGAGTTCGTGTATGAAGTGACCCTGTGGTTATTCTTGCATGTATACGCGGTCTGAGGGTTTCGGTGGACCGTCTATAATTATCTACGTATAATTTTGGCAACCCTAGTATTTTTATCAATTATTTTACAAATTTATCGACGGTGCGGTGCAGAAGTTAGGTTGGGTAATTCAAAGCAGTTTTCAAGTTTTAATGTAGAATGTGAATGAGAATGACTGCTATATACTTTTTTTTAACTTTTTGAGGTGGGGAGGGGGATGGGGTATTCTCTTTAACATCAATGCAAGATGGATCAAGGCTGACGCACTGTGGCGCACTGTGGCACACTGTGGTACACAGTGGCGCACTGTGGCACACTGTGGTGCACTGTGGCGCACTGTGGCGCACTGTGGTGCACTGGAATTGTAGACATGAACTACTCAATAAAAGACTGCTCAAGAATGTAAAAAATTTTAATAAAGTGAAATATTTAGTCATGAACTCATAGAGCAGAAGAATGCTATGGCCTGAGAGCACGCAGGACTGGCGCTGAGACTCACAGCAGGGAAGAGTTTTATTTCACAAATGTGGCTAAATGCAGAAATGGAAAGGGGGGTGGGGAGAGGAGGGGGTGAAGGGTGAGGAGGGTGGTAGGAATCGATAATACTCACGACTCAAATTTAGAAACACCTTGAACCTTGATTTTACTTCCTCGGTGTAAGTGGAATTAACTTTTGTTTGCTTAGCGTTGGCTTGTTTGAAAGAAAAAAAAATAGGCTAAACTGAGAAATTTTAATGTCGCCTTTTGCAAAGTTGCATTACATACATATAAACACGAATCTTCTATCGGTAGTAATAGCTTTTTGTGTTTGTTCCAGATTTTGAAAAGGACTTTTACGGTAAAAATCATTTTTTTAGGGCAATAATAATCGCAGTCAATGAATATGGGGAACTCGGAAGTAGCGTTCCTTGTTCTCGTGTTTGTAAAGCATGGATTGACTGTAGCAGGGGCTTTACGGGTTACATTTGTTACTAGATGTTAAAAGGTAAATTAAGACCCGTTGGTGCAATGTTAAAGTTAGGGGAGATTTTAATTCCCATGAAACTTAAGGTGTTTAAAGGGATAATATGTTAGTGTTGGCTACGGACAATAATTTTCTGAAATTTGCAAATTCATTCAAGATTTCATTAATAAACTTTCCCCTTGCGGCTTGGTCAGATTCTACTAAAGACTCTGAGATTTTCAGTTATGTTGGAGTTGCTGAAGACTGCTTCGGGTTGAAACAGTTCAATCAATAAGTCAGTTCGAGTATGAAAAAAACAATAAGTAAATGGACGTTGAGAAGGATTTCGCTGAAAATGTTGCCAAACGACGTCAAATCGGAACATTAAAATGTGCGGAGTATTTATCACCTAAAGAGTCAATCGAGATAAAAGTTAACACTGCACATATGTTATAAAATACTCATTTGGGTACGGAAACACGCACGGGAGAAATGTACCTAGGACAAAAAGAGAGAAAGAAAGGCAAAACAAACAAAAAATGTATATTGGTAGCCGCTCATTTTGGCAGCTAGTCACTCTCTATTGAAACATAAAATACGCTGATATTAAACTATATATATATAGAAATAGTGATCCTCGGACATATATGTACGTACTTATATACGTACATATGTCCGAGGGTCATCATTTCTAGTGACAGGCTAGTAGACAGCCTCATGTCGCGCATAGAAAATGTATTACATTAAAAAAATGCGATGGATCGAAAAAATGTGTTGCATCGAAACAGTGTGATGCGTTGAAAAAAATGTAGCGCGTCGAAAAAAATTCGATGCATCGAAAAAAGTATGAAATTTGACGCAAGATGAGTCGGACTGGCCAATTCGAGCGTCGGAAAACGGATGGTAAAAATTTTTCTAACAGTCACCGAAGCAGCCAGGGGCTCACAGACAGAAATTTCATACTGCCTTACCTCGGTGCAGAAAATACATAAGTTTTAGGGTTATAATATTGAAGCTAAATGATATTACCGTCATTATCGTAGGACGACTTGGAGTGCAAAAAGAAATTAAAAAGAAGCTAGTCAAAACATAGGATTGCAAGCATAAGTATTTGCTACAATTATGTTTTTAGAAGCGTAGAATTTTGTTTCATCTGGGTTTGATTTTTTCTGTAGTATTGATTAAGTTTATATGGCACACTGGTGCCGTGTTAGGCTCACAGCTGGGAAGCGAGGGTTCGAATCAAGGCTGGGGCAACCTGATTTTCACGGAACCTCGGAGTGCTTCCCTTGGAAAAAGAAGTTTAAGCCTCACATTCCTTACGTCACACACGCGTCAGTACTTATAAGGCATTAATTAAAAACCCAACGCTGTACTCTATGTCAACTGCATTGGAATGAATAAAGTTTCTTTCTTTCTACGTACACAATTTATCAATACAGGGCATAAAGCTAGTGTTTTTCCTCATAAACGCGAACACATTTTTCTCTATTTTAAGGTCACTTATAAAAATTATTTTACATCGAAAGAGTGTCCCTCACATACCTCTTTTTATTCTTTTCTAGAAAACTTAAATTTATCGAGCGGAATTTGTAATTGCATGCATGTGTAAACAGACCGAGCGTAACCCAGGGTAATTTTTGCGACGTTAATTAAGACTTAAACCCCAAGATCGGCCGCTGTAAAGTTTTTATACATTTCATTTTTATTTTCAACATCAAGGTTGAGCTCAGTGAAGTTTTTACGGCCTAAGACAGCTGCAGGCAGGCGCTCGCTCTGAAGAAAGATTCATCGACGGTGCCTCGACGACGTGCCAATTCAGCGAGAAATGAATGAACAATGAAAATTCAGATCGATGTAACTTGTAACAGGTGGCACGATCTGATATAGTTTTGAAATTCTTACCTAAGTTTATTAACAATATTTAAATTCAGGCTTGCTGCGTAGGAGTGTAAACATAGCTCTTGTGAAATAATTGTTTTGATATTCAAACGGAAGAAAAGTATTTCTTTTGATCCCAGTGTAATAACCCGTTCTCGCTAAGTTATTTGCATTGAAGCCCCGTTACCAGTATCCTACTTCTATGATCATGAATTCTGTCTATGCTTGTTTCATTCATCACCTCATTGGCACGTCGCCAAGACGGAGGTGATGTCAGAGCATATATGTATGTACAGCCGACGTCGATGCTGACATAATTCCTTTCTCCCCGTGCAGATAGGATTTCATTATAATTCTCAAATGGAAAAGCTGCCAATCCAAAATATGGGATCGCAGTGTTTCACTCTGGAACTTTTCAGGATATTTTGAAGTTGAAGTTGATGATATTCGCCTTCCAAAAACCCCCTTTTTCTTTGAAGCTCTTCTGCGACAGGAATGTTTCGTGATGAAAAATTTAGCGCACAGGAACTCGAGGCACGCGAGCTCCTCATTGTAATCTGGGGAATATTATTCGCTCGTACGTCAGGAGTTGCCGCTGAAAAGGACCTGCTCGTGTTCAGGCACTCGCAGTAATTGACTCGAGCTCATACAGGCGGAGGGAAGATCGTCAAAATGGCGGAGGGAAGATCGGAGGAGGGAACGGGGAAGATCGTCAAAAGGAGGGAACGGGGAAGATCGTCAAAAGAAGGGAACGGGGAAGATCGTCAAAAGGAGGGAACGGGGAAGATCGTCAAATGGAGGGAACGGGAAAGATTGTCGGTGGAATTCGAATTTTTCTTGGAAATTTAATTTTGTCAAGATGGAGAGTCGTCTGCTGTTGTGTGGATATGTGCTTACTGTACTTATTACTTATATGTTATGTTTTAGAAACACTATTATATGAGCGTCCATTCAACAACATTTCAGTTAACTGGAATAGGGTTACATATTAAGATCACCTTCTCATAAGTTAACCTTAATGAACGGCTTGACAGAAATTTTCAATTGAAAAGAATTTGTGTTTTCTCAGTAGAATGAATTTCTCCAGACGTGTGTAAACGAGTAATCTTTACAAGTATGAAAGCTAGTCCCAGAACTTAGGAACTTACTGTTCCGAATACAAAAAAGTTGATATCTGGAATTCAAAGAACTCACCCCGAACATAAGTTTTCTCGAAGTTTGGAGGCCTTGTTGTCCCAACAGGGGAGAATATATTTCACGTACGATTTTCTTTATCGGTTTACTAACTTTTATACCGTAAGTTGGCTGACCTCTAGAATGAAGACAAGAAACAGAATTACGCACGAATCGCTCAGTGAATTACCTTCATTACTGCATAACAACCAAGTTCTGTTTCTTCCGAGAGTCAGGGTGTTTTTGGGGCTAAGACTTCCTTGTTCTATTCACAAGGTAATGATAATTATTCAATGACTTATGTGGTAAATAACGATATATACGACCATAATCCAGTGCTTACTGAGCCTTTGTGTTCAACCGATTCTCATTATGAGACATCGGCTAGCTGCCCCTTCGAAAAAATATCTTTATCATCATTGAGAGAATGTAGAATATCTCGCAAACATCACATCAAGTTCCTATAACACTGTGACTCAGTCAAGTAAGCAAGATTTGCTTTATTTCCGACTTTCACGCCCGAGGGAGTCGGAAGAACAGTAAGTTAGACAGCTGGTGTCAACCATACGTTCGTGTGCATGGCGTGAAAGTAGCGTTACGCAAACTGAGATTTTGCGCTTTGAGTGCGGCAGGGAAAGTGTTGAACTCAGCGTTCTGTTAAACGAATTCTACCTGAGCTTTTCGTCATCGCTTACACCTCGCTAAAATTTAAGGAGACTCGAGAAGCAAAGCTTTGAGTTGATTGTTTGTGAACTTAACGGCGTGACGGCAGTGAATGGCAAATTGTTAACCGAGTTGCCAAAAAATTGAAACTTGAACTCTGAGGCAGAGTTTTACTTCTGCATATATTTAAATGTTTTGAATCAATTAAACTGATAATGATCTAATTTAATGCCCATCTCCAATCATCTGTTTATTTTTTCCTTATATTTTTTAATGAACTGGAAACGATTAGCTCATCGTAAGTATTTAAAAGCCATCAAGAGTTTTATCATCACGAGACTTGCTACTCCTTGTTAACGATGTTTTGTTTCAAAACGCTTCTTCCACTTTTATATCTTTACGTCCTTTTCGATGATGGCTTAAAAAAAATAGCAGCATTTTAATAGCATTCGAGAGATGTGAAAACCGCTGAGCTATTACATAAATAAAACATTGCTTCTTCACCGGAAAGATATCACGCAAGAAAATTTCACATTCTCTCTTCCTCTTACCGAGTTATAAAATAAACGCACATCCCCTTTTTTCAATTCACGACAAAAATCTATTCATTTTTAGAACGTGAGTTCCTTGCGTTTTGTAACGTCGATTTCGTCAGCGTACTGGCAAAAGAAGCGCCGTAAAGCTTCGCCGCTCCCGAACGATCGCAATTAAAGGCTTCAAGCTGAGTCAATACGACGAGTACATTCCCAACTACGATAATGACATAGCGTGAGGATTGAATAGCAACGAAACATAAAGAACTGCGAGCTAGTGTCATGGTCGCCTTAAATTATAAAGGTTCGTCGAATGAAGTAGCCATTCCCCCACGACAGAGAACAACAGAACAACGGGCCTGATCGAGTTAGTTGTAGTTTAGACACATGAATGTATTGTTGCTCAGATTTCACCCCACGCAGCAACACGTGTTGTGCAGTCAGTGACATCACCTCCAATTACGTGTGCAACAGGAGGGGCTGCATCGGGCGAACGAACAACACGAGGGGCAACAGGAAGAAAAAGACAAGGGGCAACAGGAAGAAAAAGATGAGGGCCAACAGGAAGAAAAAGACGAGGGCCAACACGACAGCAGCATTCACTCTGCAGAAAAAGTTGCGCAGTTTTGGCGGTAGCATCCCGCTTTTCACGGCTGTTTCTCTTGGGAATTTCCGGAGAGTTGCATGCTTTATTTACATTTTCGATGAAGCGGAACGTGAAAATCTCAGGTTACGGGATTTGTGAGGGGCAGTAAAGCTTGTGCCGTTTCCTACAAACAATCGACGGTATCCATTAGACTTTTGAGACCGATGAAGTAGACATTGTGTGTAATTGATTTTATTTTCAACGATGATTCTGACTTATTTTTGTTATAGCAATGTTGAATATTTACGCTTCCCACGAGTGAAATTCATTGGTGTTTTACCTTGAATTTAGATGCAGTCGTAAGAAGTCTGGATGGAAATGTTCCATTTCGATAAAACATTCCACTTGTTCTACTACAGGAACGTTCAACTTTGCATCAAGAAACAGTTTAATATTGATCCGTTTTTGTCAAACGTTTGCACGTTCAGAGTTATTTTAACTGATTCTGTCACCGAGTATCGAGTATTTTGTAGATAATAATTCGAAGTAGAGCAACGTGTTCTTGCGAGTATTCACACCATTCAGACTGATTTCGGATAATCGAGTGGGTTCTGAAGTGCTTGTACAATGTGAAAATATCAACGAAAGTGACTGTGTGAGTTTTGAAGGATCTTCTGCAATTTTCAAATCAATGTAAAAGGGGTTGAGAGGGCCTTTGGGAAGCCTTCTGCAATTTTCTATCTGAAATAAAAATTTAAGAATGAACTCGAAGCGCAATCGCAATTTCGAAAGCCGTCTGTGACGGTGCATCGTCGCTGGTCCTGTGACGACCGTTAATTTTGATGTCGAATTGGACGGCAGAAAGGACGTGCGGAACGGCTGTTAAAAAAGCTAAATTTTTCATGTAATCCTGTTCCGCTCAAGTAACAGAGCGTAAAAATGGGCGCATGGACACACTATATTAAGAGACTGTATTCGATTTTTGTGTTTCTGTCCTTATACGTAATTTGGAAAAGCTAGAAAAAATTTCTCGGGTTCCAAAGCTGCGTCCAAATTCAAAATGATTTGAAAAAGATGCCCTGTAGATCCAAAAGATACTTTTTAGCAGGTTAAATAGTTGGAACTACGTATTCACGCTAAAGTTTCATGTACAACATAGGTTGATTTCCTGCATGGTCGTGTTCCCTGGCAATTACTTATCAGTATTGAGTTCTCACAACATAATAAGCGTTATTGAAATTCTTGCTCCTTAGTGAGTTCAAGAGGTAGAATATGTTCAAGTATTTCAGCTAAATAGACTAAAATACGTTTAATTAGGCACCGTATTACCAGAAATTCTCCAAAAATGTGAAATATTAATGTTAATAATACCTAATACAATCTTGTATTAGGTATCACCGAGGATAATTTTCATAGCAGTCTCTGCATGGTTATTACATTAACGGTCTAGTTATCGACTCATCCCGAGTATATCAGTGTTGTAGCACGCCGTCACTCTACCAAGTTAGAGTTTATAGTTATAATTAAAGTACTGTTTCTCAATAACCCTTTGACAAAAAAATTACGCACTGACATGGAATATTAATAAAATCTTGAACGTTCTGACATAAAAAAACTCCACATCAAAAGAATTTCATGATACAACATATACAAAGTTCATAAGTTCGTAGTTCACTAGTATGTGTAGCATGCCCTGCATACCTCCATAACTTCACGTACCACGAAGGTCGTAGCTTTATGGAGTTTAAATATTATGGTCACTATTCACACATAAATAGTTACACAAACAAATTCCTCTATGCAGAATTTGAACAATGCTGATCGTGATCCTGATTATTTTGATCATTTTAGGGCAATTATGAATATTATCGGAGTAATAAAGACCTTGATTATGGTTGCGTTGGTTATTTCTTGGAAGATATTAATAACGAAACAATTGATCACATCATGATCGTGATATCACAGAAATAGGTTTTAGTGATGATCAAAACAATACAGAATAAATTAACCGGATGGTGAACGAGATCATTATAAGACTGATCCTAATGATAATTAAATTCATTAAATTAATGAATAAATTCATTGAAGTCATGATAGTTCTGAGCGTGATTAAGATCGCGCTGATCAAGCGTATGATACCGCGAATATAAAATCATTAGGCATGATTACATGAATTGCTTAGTTGAAATAAATAGTTTTACTTCATCGATGGATAGGTACAGATAAGCATTCAAACACATAAATTATTTTAACCGACAAAAATGGTTTTGTTAACATAAATTGTGCAGTTAACATTGTTTAGTTGACATAAATTGTTTTAGTTCATCGACGTTGGGTAGGATAGGCAGCAATCAATCAAACAAACAAACAAACAACCTTAGTTTGTGCGTCACAATTAAAGCGATTTACGCACATCGTACGCGTAAGCACGCTCCCTGAGTGCGGACGCCTCGTTTGAACTGTCAGAAAAGTACGCGTAAAACGTATCCATGCGCATGAAACGTACGTTATTTAAGGCATTATCGTGAAGACATGAAAAGTCATGCTTACAAAACGATGTGAAAACTGTACGTATTGGCCGTATTTTTCATTTTGAATGAATTTTTTTCATGATTCAGTGTATACAAGAGTGCGTTTGGTACATGTACATACGCATGTGTGTACAGTAGGCTAGTATACGCATTGACAAGGTGTTGTAAACTAGTTTGCTCACTGTAACAGTGGTAGTGAAGTATCCATTAAATGTCGCACAGTTAACTGCCAAATGAAATACCGTAGCACCAACCCACAGATGTACATGGACGTACATATACGTTGTTTGAACTCTCATTCAGAACACTTTTTTGAGCAATTTTGAAAACTTTTGAAACAATTTTGAATAATTGAACAATTTCGAACAATTGGAAAATTTTGAGCAATTGAACAATTTTGAATTCTGAAAAATTTAGAACTATGAACAATTTTGCAATTTTGAACGATACTTCAACACTGGAACATTTTTTTGAGCAATTGAACTGGGACAAAAAGCTCTGTTTTTTGCGGCGATCCCCGTCTACCTGTTTCGCCGCCCGGTCGACAAATCAAGGGAACACTCGATGAAAATACCTGGGTGACCATAATTATAGATAATTATCGATAATTGTAGATGCTACGGTGGAAACGTAACTCTGGGATCTGCAATATTGAGGAGTGTCCATCTGTGCGTTATGTTTTGTACGCTTACTTTTCATGTAGAGTGAATTAAGCTTACTCATTAATGCTAACATATTTAAAAAAAAATATCTGTACTTATACCATGTATTTAAATTGTTGGCACTGAAAACATTAGGATAAATAATTGTACAACAACATATTTGCAGAAGTGTAGAGTGCACGAGTACAAGCGATGCCTAGCCATGGGAGATGCAAACTATCACGGAGTTATTTAGTATCTGCTATGTTGTTATTTCTTCTTACCTGTATATTTCCTACTTGAAAGACGCCTGCACGCACACATACTAGTGTTGGTCCCTGTAGTCGTATGCGTATGTTCGTAAGACCAGAGCATGATGTAGAGTTCGAAGTATGACAACAATTCAACGCATGCACGACGCGATGAAACTGAAGTCGCGGGTACTGCGTTTTAAATTCATCATCAAATTACGTCGAGAAATTGCCCAACACACGCATGTAACTCACGAAAAACATACGTCGTGCGTTGGAAACTTACGACACATATACACATAACGTACTGTTGAAGCCTACGCCCATTAAAGTCAAGTACCACTGAAACTTACGATCCGTGCAGATCCAGTAATATGGTACGAGTACTTTTGAAATTTACGATGAGAATATAATGCAGCGTTAAAACTTACGACCAGTTCGTAACGAATTGAGTACGTATGTAGTTCTTATGTAGTATAAGCATAACTCACTGTTGAACCAGACCATTATACGTATAAAGATTAGTGAAACTTGCCACCAAGTTATGTACAACGTACTGATAAAACTTACGATCATTATACGTGAAACATACTGATAAAAATCACAGCCATTATACGTGAAACATAAAGATGAAACTGAAGACAAATGCATAACGTCCCGCTCAAACCTACCATAATAAATCACGTTCTGTTGGAAGCATTTACGTACGTCCCGCTCAAACTTACCATAAGGAACAACATTCTGTTGAAAGCATTTACGTCCAGAACATATATGTTCGTAGAACTCGACCACCGAACTTATCTCACATCTGAAATTTACAAGTCTTTCACACAGCACAGAAGGCAGGTACTCACGTTCTCGTCTACCGGTCTGACTGACATCCTGGCAGAGGTCTTGGGATCGCGCTCCAGGGTGTAGATGTCGGGGTGAACGGGCATGAATAACCGCTGACTCATCAACGGTGAAGATCAGTATCCGTTAATCAAGCTCATTGTACCAGACTCAACTTGCGACGTTTACCAGTACCGTTGTTACAGCTACCGTTACTGCTGTTGTAGCTACTGTTGCTTCTATTACAGCTACCGTTACCGCTGTTAACAGCTACCGTTACTGCTGTTACAGCTACCGTTACCGCTGTTAACAGCTACCGTTACCGCTGTTAATAGCTACTGTAACTACTGTTACAGAAGGTTGGTCAAGCCAAATTCCTCTATGACTGAAACGAGCTCCTTTCCCTGTAGGTGAAACTGCTCCTAAATCAGAGGCGATGGGATTGGTTATGTAGGTACGAAAACGGCGGAAATCAGTGACGTTTTTTCTAAATTTTAACTTGCGCTTTTGGGAGCTGATTGAACAGATTAAAGCTCTGCACTGCGAGCGGATTCATAAGAATTCAGCTACGGGGTGTCAACCAAAACCACAGACGGGAGTTTGAGGGCGAATCTTAAGGGGGAAGAGCAGCAACCAAGGAAGGGTGAGCAACAGAAGAGAAGAAGGAGCGGCGCACGTCTGACCCTCACGAGCTCTCAGTAACGAATGACACCTGAACCTTGTGAGCACCTGAGGTGGTGTTGTGGTGCACCAGGTGAGTGCGTGCACCACAGCACCGGCGCACGAGGTGAGTGCGCGCACCACAGCACCGGTGCACCAGGTGAGTGTGTGCACCACAGCACCGGTACACCAGGTGAGTGTGTGCACCACAGCACCGGTGCACCAGGTGAGTGCGTGCACCACAGCACCGGTGCACCAGGTGAGTGTGAGCACCACAGCACCGGTGCACCAGGTGAGTGTGAGCACCACAGCACCGGTGCACCAGAGGAGTGTGAGCACCACAGCACCGGTGCACCAGAGGAGTGTGTGCACCACAGCTTTCCATCATAATTAAATCTGGTTTTTTGTTTAGCAAGTCTGGTACAGTCAATTGTTCTTTTTTTCCCAACAAGAAGACGAAGTTTTTCAATTTCACCACTTAACCCTAAAAAATATGACTCATTTTTTAAACGACCTAAATATCGCACAAGGAGCCAATCATATTTCATGATCTTATGCACACAGCTACTTTAGTTTTGAATGGAACAATCGGAATTTAAGACTAAACTGTATTGGTTCTCATGTCCATTGTTCGAAACGGAGATCTTTATCGGGTTGATCCATCGTAATTTTTACGAAAACTTTATGGTTTTATGAAAAATGATCGTCTATCTTGGTCTTATAAGAATTTCAAAATGATAGAAGTGAACTGCTCCGCAATTGTGCTTTTAAACTTCATGAACCTTCTTGTTCTTTTAGCATCTTTACGTGAACTAAATGTGTACCAGGCCTGGCGAAAATTCAGCTCACTCGATACATTTAATGTCTATTTTAGCTACAAATTTTATTTGTTGCAACAATCATATCTTTCGGACACAATCTTCAGAATCTTCTGCTTCTGCCACAATGTGGTGTTTTTGTTACAATCTTGTGTTTCTGCCACAATCTTGTGTTTCAGCCTTAATCTTGTGTTTCTGTCACAATCTTGTGTTTCTTCCACTTTCTTGTATTTCTGCCACAATCTTATGTTTCTGCCACAATCTTGTATTTCTGCCCCAATCTTGTATTCTGCCACAATCTTGTGTTTCTGCCACAATTTTGTGTTTCTTCCACAATCTTGTGTTTTTGCCACAATCTTGTGTTTCTGCCACAATCTCGTGTTTCTGCCACAATCTTGTGTTTCTCCTACAATCTTGCGTTTCTGCCACAATCTTGTGTTTCAGCCAAAATCTTGTGTTTTGATGCGCTTTGAGGCGTACCACGATCATGTCTTCTTTTTTTCAATAAGTGTAGGCCCTGGAAGGCGGTAAATCAGTGTGGCTTGGACAGAAAGGCCCAAACCAGTTTCAATGTTCCAAGGATTACTATGAACCCTTTACTCTAACAATTTAATTGTTTACATGTTATATGAGAACAATTCTTAGGTATTTCTGACAGAAGAACTATTTTATTTTTGGGAGTTATGTCAGATGCGATACAAAGTGCAGTTAGGGGTTAACGTAGATTTTTGTGCACTCACATGCGGTGAGAATCTGAGACACACTCTACGGACATTGAGCGCCCTAATATAAAGGCAAAAATGCAGAGATGAGTGAAAACTCTATAATTGTTGCATATCGGGGTGAGTACAATTGAAAATGAGGTTGTTAACGTACCTGGAGAGTAGGGATTTATTAAAACAATAGGAGTTTTTTTTTAAATAGGTCTTTTATTAAATAAACACGATGTTTCACATCAGCAATGGCAATAGTTTAAAAACGACATGTGATGAATTTCTGAGTCCAAGATATAAGCATTATTTAAAAGTAAATTTGTCATTGCATTCATCTCAGTATTTGAAAAGATTCTCCAAACTTGAAAAATCTATATATTCTCATAAAGACATAAAAAATCTATATATTCTAATTAGGAAATGAAAAAAGTTCTGTGAATGAAGACTATACACCGCGTGTCCTCATCTGTACCCTCCACATAAAAGCATCATAAATTTATCCTTGTAACTCACAAAACAAGTGAGGACCATACCTTAGAAGTTCACCTCCACAGGGTCTCAGGGAGTAGTTGATGGTACCGATATGAATAGAAACTTGTAAAACAGAAATTTCATTAATTTTAATACATTTGACTAACAGCACATTCATGGGTTTTTAATGCCTTATAAAGTCATCAAAAGTTGACACGTGAGTGTTGTGAGAAATTTGAGGTATAAGCTTCCTTTTCCACGAGAAACGCTCCTTGGTTCAGGGAAAAAAGCTTGCTCAGTCGGGAATCGAACCCTAACTTCCCAACAGTGAGCGCATAAAAAAAAAACCTTTATTAATTCCAACACGTTTTACCGTTAGGTTTTCAATGCCTTACAACTACTGGCGTGGTGAGGGATGTGAGGATTGTGTGGCTAAAACTTCCTAGTCCGAGGAAAGTACTTCTTAGTTACGTGAAATACCTGCCTGAGCCGAGATTCAAACCCTGGTTCCCTCGGCTGCGAGGCTATCACGCTACCAGTACGCCATGGAGCCCACACGTTACCACTACTCCATGTAGCCGCGTGAGAAAGTTCCCAGTTCGCTAGACCCGAGTTATTTATATGACTAACATTGTCATTAAATTTACTCGACTCGACCATACGGTTCCCAGGGTTACGCGCCTGTTGTTTATATTTCAACTAGCTTAAATTCCCTTTTCAACATCTCGTAACGAATGTATCACTCGAAGTCCCTGCTGCAATGCGTTCTATAAATTATTGAAGAGAATATTTATTCAAAAACCGAGCTCCAAACAATAGAAAAAGCTAGCTATCAGCGAGAAATAGAGATTCTGGTAAGTCGAGGTTAAGAACAAGTCTTCAACCTAGTCTAACGTTTTCACTTGGGAATCTAGGATTATTGTGTAATTATCTACAATTATGCCAAAATTTTGGAGGCTGAGGCGTAGATATCGCCGCCCGCTTAGCTGACTGTCGGTGGGGCGGCGTAAAGGTCAGAGAGGACAAACCTGGAAGCCTGGGAGGATCTCTGGATGGTTCCAGTCAAACTTTTTGTGTGGGGAAAAACCCCGCGCCAGAGGCAGAAAATATCGACTTCTGAGCTTTTATTAAATACCTGACATGTTTTACATAAGCAATGACAACAGCTGGGAAACGACATATTTGCTGAACATCTGAATTCAGGGTGTCAGCATTTATTAAAAGGAAATACATCATCCCATTCGACTCAGTGTCTGAGCAGATTCTCTAGCCGCAAAAAATCTAGCATATTCTTGTATATACAAGAACCAAGAACCGAGCAGATTTTCTAGACGTAAAAAATCTTGTATATTCTTGTATATACAAGAACCAAGAACCAAGCAGATTTTCTAGACGTAAAAAATCTTGTATATTCTGGTATATACAAGGATCAAGAACCGAGCAGATCCTCTGGACGTAAAATTTTTTGTATATTCTTGTATATACAAGAACCAAGAAGCGATCAGATTCTCTAGACGTAAAAAATCTTGTATATTCTTGTATATAAAAGAACCAAGAACCAAGCAGATTCTCTAGACGTAAAAAATTTTGTATATTCTTGTATATACAAGAACCAAGAAGCGAACAGATTCTCTAGACGTAAAAAATCTTGTATATTCTTGTATATACAAGACCTTAGAACCAAGGCTTGTGCGCACCTTGAACTGCGCATGTCTGGTGCTGCCCTCACCGTAGCCACTCTCACTGAGGACGAAAAATGATTTTTCCTCGAGTATTGGCATTTTTCCTGGGGTAAGGGTCCTCTCTCCAGAAAGAGAGTTTTTTATTCCATATCCAAACTATTTTTGATGCAATTGAGATAATTTTTTTCAAGCAGAGACAATTTCCCTGACGTAGAACAGATTTTTTCAGAAACAGGAGTTTTTATTCTGAAGTGAATACTGGTTTTCTGAAGTTGAGTAATTCCTCCTGAAGCTGACTTATTTTAAAACAGATATTTTCCACCGGAAGACGTAGTTTTTCACGCTACAAAATTTGCAGTCAATTTCACTATAAATATAAAATGGTTAAAATAGTTCTTCGTTTGATAAAAACATTCTATTGAGTAGATTCTGTTAAAGTTTAAGACATTATAACGTTTTTTACAGTTAAATTTTAACACTTAAGAACAATAAAGTTTAAAAGCTTAAAACTTTTGTTATCGAAACGTCTAAGTACCTTAACATTGACTTTTGACTTTTACTGAACAATAAATTTTGACTTTTGACTATGGGAATAGTCTTTTTACTGAACTATGTACGACAATGAAGACTGGATGCATATATACTCATTTACTAGTTACAATGATAAGAGAACGCTATTTTTGTGAGTATCTGATCAACATTTCAACGAAACCCTTTCGGTAATCAAGTGACTGTCAGGGAAATGAGCTATCGAAAATCAATTAAAACTTAACTTGAACATGAAAATAAGTAGTTAGGGGTTTTTATCTTTTATTGTACACCGCAACGAGTGCCACATTCAGAAGAACGATTAAAAAAGTTACAATTCAACGACCGTAAAAAACGAATCCGGACAAGCAGCCGTGATCGCAGAATTCATCATGACGATGCACCACCTCACTCAGCGCTGCGTAGAATAAAAAGAAAAACACGTACGTGAACGGTACGAGGCCACGACGCAAATTACGTGTACGCACAACATTGTGTCTGACAATAGCGAAAATAAATCAACGACCTAACACGTCATAAATTACGTCGGTCCAAGCAGCGACTGAAAATACCAGCGAATGATCTACCGCGATTCAGAATTAGAGCTCTCCAAATCGGCCAAAATCTGTTAAAAACACATTCACATTGATTACGAGAGCAGCATAACATTTTTCGTTCGTCGTATTGAGTGCCATGAGATGCACAATTTCTCATCTCAGTGCACTCAGAAGTGTTTCAGCGCACTCCAAAATGCTTCAACACACCTCAAAGCACCTCAACATGCTCCGAAACACTTTAGAACGTACACAAGGCTCTTCAGCACATCGCATAACACTTCAACTCACTGAAAGATACCTCAGTTCACCTCAAAGCACTTGCGCACACCGCACAAATCAAATCACTTCAGTAAGCCCCAGAGAACTTCAGCACACTCAAAAGCCCTTCGGCATAACTAAAAGCCATTTAGCACACCCCAAAGGACTTCAGCTCACCCCAAAAGACTTCAGCCCACCCCAAAGCATTCTAGTACACATCAAAACACTTCAGCACACCCCAAAGCACTTCAGCACACCCCAAAGCACTTCAGCACACCCCGTGCACAACAATGCACTATGCACCGCGCGTCCCTGTGCACTATCTGCCATGGGCGTCACCAGATAGGCCTTTTCCGGTGCCCCGCTACTCAGAAGCTCGTCATACGGAGTTGGGTGTGTGCGTGTGTGCGTGTTGCAGCGTGGTCAATACTGCGTCGTGTGGGCCGTGCACACGTGCATTAATGACATGTGGGCATTCCAGCGACACGTGCGGGATTTGTGTTTTGGGTCATGCGCGTGCGTGCTCGAGTTTGTATAGTTGATCATGCGCATATTATTTAAAAATATGTCAGAGGGAATCTGCACGTACTTTGACATATGCGGGTCATCCACGTGCATGGGTAGATAGGTCATGCGGGTCATACACGTGCATGGGTAGATAGGTCATGCGGGTCATACACGTGCATAGATACTCGTAAATTATGTACGTCAAACACGCGCACGAGGCTCGAACTCGTACACGTTCATAGGCTTGCCACGTGGGTCATACACGTGCGTTAGAACTGACGAGTGAAGCGAGTGATGCTCCCACCTAATCGTGGGCACGTCAATTAGGTTATTCTTAGGCGAAAAGTTGCTATTTTGGTCAATACGTGACTTGGATGGAAGCAAAAGTTGTTATTTTCGGTCAAAGACATGACTTGGATGGCAGCAAAAGTTTTTTTTTCGGTCAAAGACGTGACTTGGATGGAGGCAAAAGCTGTTATTTTCGGTCAGAGACATGACTTGGATGAAACCAAAAGTTTCTTTTTTTCGGTCAAAGACGTGACTTGAATGACAGTAAAAGTTCCTTTTTTCGATCAAAGACATGACTTGAATGAAAGCAAAAGTTCCCAATTTCGACCAAAGACGTAACTCGCAGAGAAGTTGGAGACCCTCTCTATTAATGTGGAAGTGCATTTGAACAGTTTTTTTAGGCTACAGTCGATCGTGAGCTCAATGATGTTCATTAACAAGCGGAGGGCAAAACCTCAGGGATAGTGTCATAAAACCAGTGCACGAGAGAGTGTTACCACTTTATGATTGATCATAAAGTAATTGCTGCATTTTGTGCAATTAAAATGCAATTAAATATCGTACCAAATATCCTTAAATTAAATGGCGAATAGATACGATTCGGTTGTTCTCTATGGACATTGACACATATTATGTTCATATACAACGTACAATAGACTCATGATGGATGATTAAGCTGTAGCAACACCTTTTTAAGGTACCCTTACGTACATATATGCAGACAACAAGATGTTTTATTCGTAATTATTTTTCCTTCCACAGTACCTTTAGATGCTATTTTCGAGCTCCCTATTGCTGACGCCAAGAAGAAAATTTTTAAAATGATGTAATACGCAGTTGCTCCCCGACCATAGAGGAAGAAGACCTGCTTAGCACCTCAGAGAAAGAATTTATTAGAGGAAAACAAGGTTTTAGGTTCCAGTTTCAGAACTGCGTTGGGGAAACCCCATTGGTTGAGGAATGAATAGCCATTGGGACTTCGCATTGAGTTTTAAATTCCAGAGGGAAGGCCTCTGCCCCGGGGGGTCGCAACGGAGACATTTTGACCAGGATGTAAGTAGGGTATCACTTGCGCTCAAATTTGATTAAAAAGTTGGTGGGATATTGAAGAAATGGTGCCCTTCCAACTCTAAGATAATGAACAAACCGTTGCTGCTGACCTCTATATCATCTACTCTACTTCGCCGTTCGAAAGCATTGTTGGTCTCAAAGCGGCCGTGACGTATAATGTCATTTTTTCATGTTAAGCCATTTTGTTTTGTTTCCTTATAATGCCATTGTTTTTCGTTTCTTCATTCAGATAATGTGCAAATGGCAAAACTTGGTGAAATAGTGGCTCAATGCAGCCATGCTCGTTCAGTTTGACGGATACCTCAACTAAATGGCCTATTTATTTTTACTTGAAATAACCCCAGAACATGACAACTCTCTTCCTTCTTGTAGCTCCCCTTACATACAGGCTTGTTGAACGTTTGATGAGGTCTTCGATGAACACGACTGTGAGCATCATTACTATGGAGACAGGCTCGCGATTCATCTGACCCTGTGACACTTCTCCACTCCTCTCAGTCCAATGTGCGTGTGCTTTGGCCCAGTTTGAGCGGGTGGTCGTGTGGGCGGGAGTTAACGTCGGTCGCTTACGAGCTATTATGCTCCATATATCCATTGCATGGAGTTCCCTACGAAGAGTTCGTTCAGTAACAGCAGGAGATGGGCCATCGTTGATGTTTCACAGTAGTTTCATCCATGATGAAAACCGATTCTGCTCATCAATTTGGGACACCTGGCGGCAGTCTCTATCGGTAAAGATTTTCTGTCGATTACAATTTTGCTTTGATTTATCTTACATACCGGATTGTTTTCATAGTTGATAAACCCGCATAACAGAACTGTATGAAACGCGAGCAAATTCTGAACTTCTTTTGCTCGATGTCATTTAGCCTGACCAAATACAATAACCCTCTTTGTCATTCCGAGACGTCCTGCTATCGTTTCATCTTTTTCGAGAGACTAAGGAAAAAGTCTATACTTTGCAAGCTCTGAATGACGACTGATGCCCGTTCACTACTTGCTTATAATCTAAACTTCGGTCGCAGCGTCAAAAACTAATTGATGAAAGTAGTAAACAACTGGAATTTGAAAAACAACATCTGATAAATTTCTCATAAGCGCTCATAAGCTTATAAAAAAATAAATACTGTAATGCACTTCAGGTTTTATTGATGTTTAAGTACATTTCTATTTAGTTTTTTGCTGTTTAACACACCTTAAAACCTAAATATTATCTTCGTTCTAAATCGAAGCATCCGACTTTACGGTATTTAGCTCACTTCGAATCAAATGTTCATCAGTTGACGTTTGCAATCCTCGTGTATGCACTTGAAACATTCAAGATTTTCGAGTTTCTCTTCGCGCAAAATATCCTCCACGGAATGCGTATCTTTTCTCCCAGAAATAAAAGGAGCAAAAAATAAGTCATGCAGCAGTAACGCTACTCCAGGCGACGGCGTTACAGGACCTGTTTACATGCGACGTGTTTACATGCGATGTGTTTACATCTTCCGTCCTTCAGATAATTTTGGCTTAAAATGTTGCCTGGGTTACACTGTGAAACGAGATCTTACTTCTCTGCTGTTCCTGAGTTGAGAACATAGTTTCCAGTTCCTCTGCAATTGGATGCAGTGGAAATAATAATAGTTTTATCGCCAGAACTTTGCTCCTGTGCTCATGTCAACGAATGTTCAAATTTGCCTTCATTCAATAAAATACTTGAAATCAATATAACGCAAGTATAGCAAAGCGAATTTTTTTTATGGAAATAACGGGCATCTCTGGTATTTCGCAATGGTTACAGTTTGGATGTAACAAGTGATTTAAACAAACAATTTATTACCACAAGAGTTTCATGAAAGAAAATTGCAGAGAGGAATTTGTATAAAATTACAATACTTAAAAGTGCCATGACCCCCGAAAATCTTGTTACATTGCGTGTTTTTACCTGCAGGGAATTCATATATAAAACGATGCAGAAATAATTGAAAGGAATTTTGAAAGTATCCTCTAAAGAGATCGGACTTTTAATGGGGATCAATATGTTTTTCAGAATAATAAAATTTATTGAATAGATTTAGTAGAGGGAAATCGTAACCTTATCATGAAAGTAATTATTAAGGCTAAGAGAAACATCTTGTTTCCATAAAATTTTAATAAAATCTAGAGCATTCGAGTGTGGACAACACCCATCTTCAAAAGAAAAACCTAAAAACTGTTATAACTGTATATAACTGTTTGTGCATTAAATGTGTTCATTTTTTTCTTTTTAGGTTTTTCTACTAAAGATAGGTGTTGTCCACACTCGTAAGCTCTGGTTTTTATTAAAATTTCATGGAAACAAGATGTTTCTCATAGCCTTAATAATTACTTTTATAATAATGTTGTTCAGAATTCCGGGGCCGAAATATCTTTCGGTTCTAAAGTCAAATTGAAGAGGCTGAGTTAATGTAGGAATGCGATTTCAAACGAAATTATCAGAATCATCAGAAAACGATACATCGATACATTTTTCATTTATTACCGCACAAGGCGGGTCTGAAAGTCTTGACATGTTGATAACAGGCATTCACCCAACAGTGCGATTTAAAAGTAACCTAAATTGATTAAAATATAACACAAAAATCTTGTGGGATTATGGGATTCCGAGCTCTGCATGACTTACTAGACATAAATGCTTTGGAAAAGTGTTCACTTACGTAATAGTATGGAGGAACGAACGTACCTACATATGTTGCCTGTGGTTAACGAAAACTGGGTGCTTACGTATTATCGGGAGGACCTTTAAAAAAACC